>JAQGBH010004948.1:0-15465 GCA_034698265.1 Sminthurinus aureus
ATTTTAAATAGCAACTAACAAAACATGTGGTTGATTATTGAAGATTATGACTCAAGCTTTCGTTTGGTATAACACAGTCCTCTATACGTTCAATACAACGGCCATTATAATGGATAGAAAATGGTGACGAGTTTTACCCCACGCTCCTCTACAGTATAGAAATTAGCCATGTCATGTACATATGTCAATATAAATATGTTCTTTCACTATAACATAATTACAGGACATGTCCAAGAACAGGCAATATTACCCGAATCGTTTACAGTAATCAGCAGCTGAGTTCATTTTTACCAATAGAATTAGAGAAAGTTCCTTTGCTATATAATGCCTTGAAAACCTTTACTGACCTATGCTATGATGAACAGTTTCTGATGAGATTTAAACTCAAAGAAGGTAATAAGTAATAAGTAATACGTGATATTTACACATAATTTGCACAAATTACTGTGAGTTCTGAGTAACCAGAAGTATAAATCGTATGTGCATACAACACACAATAATATAATATATAGTAACAACTTCAAAACTAATTTCTAATAATCATATTAATAATAATAATTGCTATTTACAAAGGGCTCATATTTTAACCATATTTAATTTTGTACATAGGAGAAATTCTCATTTTCGACAACTGGAGATTTCTACACGGACGGTCTGGCTTTGACCCAACTAAAGAAGAACGGCATTTAGAAGGATGCTATATAGATTGGGATGAAATATTTTCTAGGATTCGCGTCATCTTGAAAACAGATGAAAACAAATAATGAAAAAGTATGTAGATAAAAATACTATCCTTTAGTATATTGTACATTCTACAAATTGCAAAATTTTGTGTTGCCATTTCTTTGAAATTTGAAATATCTGAAATGAATATTTTAAATGTATATATAATATATCATAGTTATATCTGTACGTTTGTGATGAACAGTAAATTCATTCAGTTTATTTTCAGAAAAATATTGCTTTTTTGTTTTTTTTATCATGATTGCATACAGCAAAAACTGTGGTTTTTGTAGAATTTCATCACATGAATGTAATAATAATACATTTTATAGTTAAAAAATTATAAAAAATTACGGATTGAATATCTTTGTATGAAATATTTAGACACTATGACTCAAAAAATTAATCCTATGATCATAACATATCATAAAAGCTTGCCTGGAAGTAATCTATTTCAAATTTGTCTATAAATTTTTGCATAAGATATTACGTTTTTTTAGAAACGTATTTTTTTAATAACTATAACATAAAACATTGATAACCGAAAAAGATTAAATACATATACATATTATAAGAATTAATATTATGAAACGTTATTACTTGTAAATATTCCGAGTGCTTGAGCACAACGAGTAGTATCTTACAATCACAACCATCATTATTATCACTGGCCTTTTGAATGTCGTTTCCAAAATTTTCTTACACTCTCATGGCCATCTTTATGAACAACTACAGTTCGTTTTTGATCAGAATAATGTAGCAAGACACCAGTTTCTTGAGCATAGTCCTTAACGACCTCATAGTCTTGAGCTGACAAGAAAAGATTGTATAGAACACCTTCGGTGAATGTAAGTCGATTCCGTTCTAGTTCCCATAACTTGACTTGATCCACTACGGTGGGAGGAAGAGGAGATGCCGCACTGGACGCTCTATATAAATTAATAATACATGGATATGCATATAGGAATATATTACTACATAATATTATAGGGAGTAACTGTTTTTCGTGTTTTTTGGTGTAAATTTAGCTGAAATTTATGTTGTTGTGCTAAATTTTTATTTTTTGTTATAATTTACGCTTATTTAATTTTTTGATAAATGTGAGCATTAAAGCAAAGTATAGAAAATTTCTTACGTTTTAGTCATTTCTGAATGAGCGTGCATATTTAAAAATGAGATTATTTGTTCTGCTGTTATACCACATCGTAATGCTTCTCGGACGGATTCCCTTGTAATGACTCCTACAGCTAAATTGGGAAATCTATAAAGAAAGTCAGTGAACATTCCCACGAGAGCCAGTTGAAGTTCTGAGATACAAAGAGGGATTGAGAAAAATAAATAACAGTAATTATTCACTTTGCATAATATTGTATCATGGCTTATATCAAACCAAACAATTTCTATGTAGACTTCTACACACTTGATTCTATAATTACAAAATGATTTGTATGTCATGTATATGTAATGCTCTTACCTGAGTCTGTGTATGCGTACACACGGTAATTTGTTTCAACAACAACAAATCCAGTCTTATGTTTCTCTGTATCAAGTGTAACTCGACGATTAGTAGAATAAAAGTTAATTGCAAGCTGTGTTGGATAAAATCTCTGAACTTTTCTCTACAAGGTGAAACAAATACAAACAACGAAATATTATTCTCATTAATAATTAATCACCGTAATTAAATTTTATTCATGAATATAAAATTAATGACAAAAGAAAACAGAACTATCCACATTCTATGTACATCCAAATAAATGTCATGAAGGGAGTTGGACGGAAGAAACTCTACAAGTCCCTCATTAAGTAGAATTTTTCAAATGAAAATTAATCAGTATATTAAATCAAGAAATAAAAACAAAATGTTTTTCTCCCCTGATTTGTAAAATTGTTACATGGAACACTTACTGAACGTTGATAAAGTAATCCGAATTCGCGTAAATGTTGCATAAAACCTTGCATGCTATCACTAAATCCCTCAGTACTATAATCTTTTCCAAGGATCCCAAGAGACAGACTAAATAGGAAAGCTAAACATTCTACAAGATTCATGTTGCGACCTTCAACCGTTTCCAAGTATTTGGTAATAAAATACCATACTTGAGATGCAGTATCAAGAAGAAGAAATTGAAAACCTTCATTAGTTATACTGGGACGAGAACTTCCACCATTATCTGCTTTCCTGCAATAATTATATTCAAGTATGTTTTATATTTTATGTACCAAATAGGCATAATAAATATAAAATATTATGGTTATATTTAGAATTCCAAAGTATGTAAATCACATATTTCACACCGTGTGAATCACACGACACATATGTGTCCCAAACAATACTATAATATAATATTATTATTATGAATTATATTATGAACTTACATAAGTCCAGCATGAGTGAGAGTAAGAATGGTGTCAATAGAGATACTGTCATCTTGAGGTTGCTTGTCATCATGTGCTAAGAAATGTAAAAGAGCTTCCCATCGACTTAAAGCATAAGCATCCAAATCCTTAATTGACTTTTGTTTACTATCTACATCTAATTTAGCACTCTCGGTCCATGGTTTTCCACCTCCTAAAAGTGCCACTTTGAGACTATGTCGAAATTGATGATTAAGCATCCAACCAAGTAATCCACCGGATATAGAAGATTCATTCCAAATTTTGAGTGATGATAAAGCTTCTACAGCTTTTAAATGTTCTCTGTTATGGATCAAAAAAGTTAAATAAATAACCTTTTAATTTTTAATATTACAATATCTCAAAATACACCAAAGGTCTAATAAAACCATTTTAATAGCAAAATATATTAATTGTAAAACAAGAAGAAACCCCAAGCGAAAAAAAAGTACTTTTTATATTCTTTGAGGCTCCATGACTCAATCACAGCTTGAGGTACTGGTCTTTCAACATATAAAAGTCTTTGAACATAATGCTTTGCAAGTTTTGGAAGTTCTCTATGAAAAAAACAAGAATAAAACATAAAACGTGAATTATTCATATATGTCACAAGGATTTGTAATAATTATTATGTAAAACTAAATCAATTTGATTGTTGATTTACTTTTTACTCATTTAGTACTCACCGAAATACAGCTAAACAAGCTGCCGGGTATTTATACAGGTCGTCTAATACACTATGTGGTAATGTTTTTAGATAATCATGTAGTGTTTTACATGTAGTAAAATGTTCTAAAACACCCATAATGATTACGTGCAATAGAACGTAATTTAATTCACTTAAAGTCACATTAAAATTAACTCACTTCTGACTTCTGACTTTTTTGGACGAATTTTCGGTTTGTTTGAATTCTGTGCATCAAGGATCACTAAAGATACACAATAGAATGTACAAATACACGGTAGCGCATAAAAAAATACATAGGTAATGGTAATACGTGTATTAATCACAAATCACAGTGTTATACCTCTGATTATGATTTGTTTTGATACAGCATACAGCCACGCCACATAAGATTTTGTCCTTATAAACATTAATTAAAGTTAAAGCAAAGGGGTAAAAGTAAAATTGACAAGTAACTTGTTCAACATTACTTTCTCTTCTTGAAGCAGTAATTGTTAATTGTGTAAGTAATCAAAGTTTTGAACTCTCGTTGTATAAATTTAGATTTATTGATTTTTATTATTTATAATGAGGTTATATGTTTTATGTAGTACAAATAATTACACAACTTAAATACATTAAAATTAATTCCAAAGTATATTAACTTTTTACAGGTTTTGACATGAACTGTTCTACAAATCCAAAATAATTCTCTTTGTACTTAAATTATTTAAGTTAAATATACCCTTTTTCTTCTCTGCTTGCTGCTTGCCCTATAACCACAGTCTACAATCAAAATGGTAAACGTCTTCATAATATTAAATATTATCAATTATTATGTTTTGTTCAAAGTTCAAAGTGTGTGACGTGTGTAACTATTTATCATTATAGTACTTGAATCTTGAATTGTCAAACATAAAATCAATAACACAAGTATACACAAAATAATGTAATAGTATATTCATTTCTTATTTTCTTCCAGATGCATTTCATGTTGTTATTTAGCCGTCAAGGTAAACTCAGGTTACAAAAATGGTGAGTGGATGAACTGATACATATATACCTACATAAAAAACAATACCTTACTCATTTTATATTATACGTTAGCATTTTATTCGAAAAAGGACTCATGAATGGTGTTTCATTAAATCTCGATTTTTAGGTATGTTGCCGAACCGGACAAACAGAGAAAGAAAATTGTCAGAGAATTAGTCACAACAATTTTATCGAGGAAACCGAAAATGTGTTCCTTTTTAGAATGGCGAAATCTTAAAGTAGTCTATAAAAGGTGAAAATTATATCAATAATAATATATTATATCATTGTAATATCTTCCAACTACATACATTTACATTTAGTAGTAGTAGTTTCAACATATATTATGCCATAAAATTTTATAAATTGCTATAAAAATATAGAACCTTAACATTATATATATGGGTCATTATAAATATGTTTCAGATATGCAAGTTTGTATTTCTGCTGTGCAATCGAACAATCGGATAATGAATTATTGACATTGGAAATTATCCATCGATATGTTGAACTGTTAGATAAATATTTTGGATCAGTATGCGAGTTGGATATTATATTCAATTTTGAAAAAGCATACTTCATACTAGATGAATTGCTCATTGGAGGAGAAGTACAAGAAACAAGCAAAAAGAATGTACTTAAGGTGAGACAGATTTTTAGCCACAATACAACATGTTGTACAGTAATCAATGATTACCATTATTTTGTGTTTTCAATTATTCTGTAATATATATGCATTACATTCTTTTTAATACTGAAAATTTTGATTTTTTTACTGATATATATATATATATGTAGGCCATCGCAGCTCAGGACCTTTTGCAAGAAGTAAGCGATGGACCAAACACGATTGAACTGTGACATATCCTTTTTTTGCTACAAAGAATTTCTAGTGAAATATTTATTAATACTAATAATTATTTTTATTCTTGTATTTATTTATACGTTCATTTATTTGCTTTGCATCGTGTGTTTTTAGAATCGATTTAAATTGAATATAAGTATAATATGTAATATGTAGTACCTACATTGTATACCTCGTTCACAAGCTAGAATGTCTAGTTGTGTTTTTTGTCTGATTTCCAAAGGTTTTAATGTTTTATAAAACGTTATAGGGTTTTCTTTTGTTTTAATACGTTCGTTTTTAGTTTTTGAACAGTGAGGATCGATAAAAGAAATTTTTATTCCTGCTACAATATATTTATTTGTACAAACAAGAACTTGAAGGCCCATAATACTGATTTTTTTTATGTCAAGAAGTTTTTTGAATTTATATTGCTATACATTATAATTTTTTTTTGTTGAATTTCATTTTATTAGGGAAAAGTCCTGATATATATTTATGTCATTATAGTAACTAATTTAAGCGCACACAGAATTTTATTGTGTGTACCTATCTATACGTTTAATTTAATACATATTGATACACGAACCACATGCTTGTCCTGATTTTTCCATACAAATATACGTAAGTTATTCGTGTTCGCAGCTTTGATTTAATTAATTTTGAATTCTAATATACCATATAAGTAGCAACAATAGGAAAATTATTTTGTATAGTACACACATTTATCATTTACATTTCGAATTTCAAGTCAATCCGTTTAGGCGTTCGGCCGCTCGGACATTAGAAATAGAATAATGTTTCTAATACTATTAAATGATATTTGGATCTGAATCTAAATTCGATGTATATAGAATAATAACGACAGCAATTTTAATTACCATTGTCTCATTCGAGTATACGTAGCTCGTATGTATTGTAGCATATTATTCAAAATTTATCTTCAGCGAAACATTTATGCGGATGTACTTCTATTATGAATACATTTACTCAACTTTAGTTGCTTGTAGCACATACAGTATTTTTCTAGAATAAAAAAAAAATATCTCACGTGAAATAAAGGATAATACGTAAGTAAGCTATAAAGATTGAGTTAAACGCAGAATCATATAAGAATAAAATGCTCTATAATAAGTACAACGGACTAGAAAAGTATTTTCCAAAATGATGAAACCAAAGTACAGCTCACACACATATATATGTGAGCAGTGAGGACACGTGGATTAAATATGATTTTCATATGATTGTTATTGAAAAACTAATTGAGATTTCGTAATCATGGTTGGAAAATTGTGTTACAAGTTACAAGTAAAATTATGTAGGTTAGTCATATGTGATGATGATAAAAATTTTGGTGAGGGAACAACTGTAGTCAATTTCTTTCATTTTTTTTTACTAGTTTTGGGTCATTAATATAGTCGTTGTTATTATTATTTTTATTAAAGGTGATGAATAAGTGTGTATATTCCAGAAGAAAAAAATGACAATAGTTTGTACATAAATAATTGAACTATGTAAAGCGTACAAATGTTTTTGAATTTCTCATGTTAAATTCTGTTCGCGATTGTTTTAATCTAAACTGTTATTCTGATTACACAGGTAGCTTGAATATTTGTTTAGTGATGGTACCAAAAAATATTAACATAAACGTACCATCTCCGTGTGAATATTCAGTGATTTCACGTAAGTTATCTCCAAAGATTAGTGATTTTCATACAATGCTACAAAAGATCTACCTTGTAATGATGAAATAATGTTTTTGCATAATAATAATAGTAATGGCTGTGCCGTATACTCTCGTAAAATATATTATTCTCGTGTTTTAGCATTTTATTATGTTTAACTGAAGTGCACAGTATTGTTGTAAATAGTTGCAAAAATAGTGATATTTTTCAAACAATGGAATCATTTTACAAATGCAATAAATACACACAACATAGAAGTATTAATATAATATAATATGTAATCGTATAAAATTTCTCCTAATTACTTCCAATTCAATAATTTTGATGCATTGTGTGGTGTACAGTTATATGATATGTTTGCAATTATTTTGGTTTATTCTTTTTTCTTTTGCATTCGTCTCATCTTTAATCTGTTTGATTTGAAAGTTATACACGTAATATACACTATATATATTATGGAGTATTGAATGATATGAAATTAATGTAGAGAGAGGTTTTTGTGTCTCATGTTCCATGGATTGTAACACCTAAAACACCAGATCATGTAAGACAAAATTTTGTCTGACATTATTATATCTGTGGAAAATTGTGATAATGATATAAAAAAGACAATAATGGGATGACGAATAAGGAGATAAAAAGTGTTTGGATGTCTTCAGCTAACGATATTTGAATCTTATTGATAATTTATAATAAGTTATTAATAACATACGCTATAAAAAAATGTAGTTTTTA
Source organism: Sminthurinus aureus (assembly GCA_034698265.1). Taxonomy (NCBI): domain Eukaryota; kingdom Metazoa; phylum Arthropoda; class Collembola; order Symphypleona; family Katiannidae; genus Sminthurinus; species Sminthurinus aureus. The sequence continues at coordinate 8,084 of JAQGBH010004948.1, forward strand.
TGATGATATAGATTTCCCATAAGTACTCTTCCGATTTCCTGCTGCTATATGTGCTACTTATATTGTAGCATAATATAATATACATAGTTCTATATGTATATACATAGTCTCACTTCTTACTAGTACGTATTATACCGGGTGATCAATAATTAACTTCACAATTTTGAAATTCTATATTTTCGAAGCTACTGAATAGAATGACGTGATTCAAACGGGGATTAGTAAAGGAAAGTCCCAAGTTTTTTATCATATTTTTTAAACCTCCGAATTGCAATCAGCAACCCTTAAAATTTGAAAGTGAAAAAATGCCCTAAAAATGTGGACTTGTTCGATGAATTTTTTTAGTATTCTTTTGCCTGTTAAGGGAGATGCTTGAAACGTGGTATACTAACTCCTGACAGTTCAACCTATAATATACTACTGTAGTTCTTGATAGGCTCTTTTGCTTTTGCGAAATAAAATTAGCATTGTTGCAAAGTAATGTCTTTATCACTTATTTTCTCTACAGCTGCCAAGCGCATGCTCTCGAAAATAATTTTTTTCCTGAAGAAACTTAAAGGCTTGGGTCAAATAATTATAATATGTTATGTAGAAAATCATGATAGTGCAGTGTACCAAATATCATTGAATTTTGTTTGGGAGTTGGGAAATGCCAATGGTGAACTTAAAAAAGTCACTTGTTTTACTTTCTCATGAATTTCATTTATTTATCGAAGGAAACCAAAGTTCCAATTGGTGCTATGTAAAGTTCATGGATCACTGTATTTACCCTTATGGTTACTTAAGTACTGCCTCTGAATAGTTGTAAGAACAGAAAAAAATTTTGAAATTCGTTGGTCAAAAAATGTTGATTTTGGAGTTCATGCTTCTTGCATGCTTGATACAAAAGCTGGAAGCTTCAATTATTTTTTGTAAAAAACTCACTAATTTCCTCTACTAATTCCCGTTGGAATCACATCGTTTTGTGGAGTAGTTTAGAAAATATAGAATTTTAAAATTGTGAAGTTAATTATTGATCACCCGGTACACAAATTCTTCCTACCACAAGATGCATTTAATACTAAATTAAATAAATAAGCTTGCTATTTGATATATATATATATAAATTTCAATACACATGGTAAAACAATAGGGACAATACATTGTATTTGTATGAATAAAGATTATTTGCTTCTTGTGAACCAAAGAATAATAATATTTGTGTGTTATACACGTATATATGTATTTTAATTCATCCACCGATATTGCGGAGGCAGAAAAACCTAGTGAAAGTTTTAACTTTCACTCTTAGTTTTTTATTTGTACCAAAGTAAAAGTTCACACAACCAATAATGCATAATATATACAAAGAAGCAAAAATGCTAAATATTTTTTGTCGAATTCTTACCTATAATAGGTGAAATAAGTCCATAAGTTAATGTGAGCTTAAATAAGAATTATGAGTGTATTCTGATTTTGAATCACAACTTCTACAAGACAATAAGCGTTGAAATTTCACTTAAAGACGTTGCGTTGTTGATTTTTAGAAAAATTGTAGTTCATTTTATTCCATTCATTCTATCGATAGTACATATATTAAAATCTCTTTCGCGGTTATAAATATTTTTGCAATCGCAAGCATATTATCATTACGTACATCCATGGTATGTGCATAAATATTTAAATGCCTTCAACATCTATATGTAAAATGACAATACACGAATAAAACTACAACAGTCTATGATTTGTAAAGTATTAAAAAAATTACAACCAGTAAGATTTCAAGAAGCTACAATAATATTATATATTATATATATGCTTCATTTTGGCTTTCTGAAACATGAAACATTGAACTATCTCTTTCGGTTATACTTTTGGTATACACACACTATGAAAGGAGAAAAAACACTCCAAAAGTAGTACAGGTTTCAAAAAGTAATTGTATAACCATCTTGCAAAAGGGTCATTCGTAATAATATGTTGTATAAACGCACTACTTCAAGCACGGCTGAAGTCTACGTTTTCACTCTAAAAGGGTAAAAAATGTTTTGCATGCGTACAAATCGTAAAACATAATATATTATATATGAAAATTCTCCGTCTAACGTTTAAGCGTGTTAGTTTGGTAAAATTGACAATTATTAAGTACTTGAAATATTGTTCGCATTGTTAATAATTAATAAATAAAAACCATATGCTACGCACACTATAAAAAGTATGGTAATCTGATTTTAAAAAAAAATATATATATAGAAAATACATTGAGTAACACAAGGAAGTCATTCAAAAAATATGAAGTAGATATGAGTTATAAACCTCGATTTCGTTAAGCAACTGTTGCTGAAAGCTTAAGCATCTTCGTCTTCCATTTGAAGATGTAAGTAGGGGTAAGCAGGTGGTTTAGATGCATTTCTTCGTCGGCTTTTATATAGACCGACACAGACAGAAAGGAGAACCAAAAGGAAAATGGACAAGCTTCCTATAACTAAAAATGTTACACCAATTCCAATTGAATCATAAAATGATTGCTCACATTCCTTTTCCCAATTATCTGGAATTTTTGATGCTAATGCGAAACGGAATTGTTTCAGTGTGCAGGGATTTTCACAACCTGGAATACTCAATGGGTAAGGATCTCGGCCAGTTTCATTTCTTATGGAAACCTGTAAAACAAAAACGAACAGATGTAATAATATATATTTGACATCACAAAATTTCACTAAACACATTCTCCATATTTTGTAATCATCATTTTTATCTGTTTTATACATAAAGCTACAAAATTATTTTAACATGTGATTTATAATGAATTGACATTACTTTGATAATATATCCGTTTGAGTCACTGGAATTGGTATTGGACTTGTCTTCATGAAGTTCTAGAATTATCATACATGTATAGCTTGGAATTTGAGGTGGATCAAAAACTCCCATGGTATTCAAAAGAACAGCAACGGTTGTGTCATGTGCGGAATACATGAAAAACTTTCTTCTTTTATCCAAAGTTCCTTTTGCTCGTTGCTCAAAATTTTGTACCAAAAGTTTCAATAACGGGCCACCTTTTAATCGCTGCATCTCTTCTGTATAAGTAAGAGCTTTGAAACTGAATGTAGTCAAATTTCGCATGGCTTCCAAAGTACTAGAACCTATTCAAATTGTGTTGATAAAAAATATTCAAAAATTAAAAATTACTATAAAGTTTATGAAGCTATATGAGACCTGACGGCATGCAAAATTGAGAGTCATATTATTTGATGATAAAGTACCTTCTGTAGCCCAATCTGGCCAAGTCCCGTACTTGAGATTCTATCAATTAAAAAGTAAAGAAGAAAGAAAGAAAATTCAACATTAAATACTGTAAATACAATGCGTACTATTTTGTACAACTTTTTTAAAAATTAAATTACAAATACTAATTATAATGTACATCATCTCATGTATTCCTCTTGTACTTATAATTTAAAACTTAAAATGTTTATTTTTGTTTAAGTAATGAGCAATCAAGTGGTACGTACTGAAATGTAGAGCACATCGTAAATAAAGTCGACATTTTCTGGAGTTTGGATTTTTCTACCCGTCTTATTAGTCAACAATTCAAAAAGTTCTTTGTACTCTTCTTTAAGTTTTTTGATTACAGCAGAATTGGCAAGAAAATCTTCATTGAGTTTTTGTAATTTTGTACAATTTGCATCCATCTTGAGATACCTATCATTGGGACCTTTAGAATGAACTGGAATTGGCTGCCAAGGAATCTGAGGAAGACAAATTTACAATGTATTTAATATAGTGTAAATAATAATTAACGTGTACATAATTTCACAGCACTGAACTTGAGATACGTATAAACAGTGTAGCATTTGTTCTAAGTTTACATGTGGATTCCATTTGCTCCATTCATCATTTGGTGGATAAAGTCCAGCAAGATTTGCATCAGCACTCATTATCGTTCGATCAACATCTGAAGCTTGTACATAAATCTCATACGGTGAATAGGAAGCATTCAAGTAATCAAAATAACGATCTCGAAGCCATTGTCCTAACTAGAACAAAGTATAAGTATAAAACAAAACTGTATTATTAGCATTCATGTAGTTACTTTTTTTCTACATACATCCATTGACAATTTACAATGCGCAAACATACATTTCATTTGAATTTTTTATGGTATACATACAAACTGTAAACTGTGTTTAATAATATAATATATTTTGCTTACTTTGAACTGTTGCATTTTCCCTAATTTCGTCAACTGACCAAATCCTCCTGGCCAGTATGATTCATCTTTATACTCAGCGTTTGGATAAGGATCAATAATATTTCGATCGCCATGTCTAGATTTAGAACAAATAACGAAAATGTGATTGTATTATTTTCACGTAACGAGAGACGAGAGGAATAAAAGAATATGTTCAAAAGACAGTTGCATTTTAATGAAATATATATATTGTTAAAATATTTTACCTGTAGAGAATTTGAACTAGCTTCAATGTTGACGAACCACTTGTATCTGTCTCATCCGCATTAGAAACATAAACTAAGTTGATATTGATACATCCAATAAGGAAAATGACCAAACTTAAATTTAATCTCATTGTAAAACAGGCTTATTTTTTTTTATACACTAATACGTAATTTTATCAATTAAAAAATATTTGTCTTCACACTCTTTTTTCACAAAAATTCTGTCTTTTATCTCTCACTCTTATTACATCTAAAACTTAGTCTATATATATTTAATTAAGTCTATTATTTAAAATTTAAAATAAAATATAACATTTGTACCAAGAGGTAAAAACATTAAAGAGTTAATACAGCCAATGCAACTGCACAACTGTCACCAGTGACGAGAGTGTTAAATGTAATACTTGTATTATGTATAATATAATATATATATATTTTATACTAAACTTTACATGTACAATTTGTAAAGTATCGTATTTAATACACACGTGAACTTCATAAAAATGGTTTTGAAAAGTCATGCAACTTTTGTCATTATCTTTAAAACTTTACTCCTCCTTTTATTCGCTTGGCCTCTGAACCTGACCTTTTCCCTTTTTAATAGAGTACATGTAATTTGAAGACATTCCAATTAACTGTACATATTATACTGATGATTAGAAAGAAAGAAAACGAAGTTTACTCGAAGAATACATAAATGAATGAACGAATGAATGAATGAATGTTTGCGATTTTATACGCGTATGTATAATGTATAGCATATACAAACATCCAATATTGTATCAAATTTGATTGAAATCCGTAAGGAAATGAAGAGACATTCACAGCGTAATAACGATTAGTTGGTATAATTTAAGACTCAATGAGGTAATAAAGTCAAAAATGTTTGAGAACAAGGAAGTAATAAGTAAGTAATAGTATCCTCAAGAATTCAATAAACGGAATGAATCTGGCTTCTTTCTCACTCTCTCTCTCTCTCAATCTATACAGTAAAAATCACGTTTGTGTAATATTGGCTGTACATTACAAATCTTTTAACTGAATAGGATTTTGTACGGTTTGATGACATTTGAGCAACAGGAAGTTGAAATATTATAACTTATAACATAATATATAATAATAATAAAACATTTGCTATTATATGACTTAGGATTAAAGTTACACACACACTACACTATATTGTAATTAGTATTAATTATAACATACAATCTATACATATATTTTTTTTTCAAATTTGTTCTTTCAATAGTATACACACGTATAAACTATTCAAACTTGTAATCAATACTGGTTTGATTTTGTGACAGAGTTCTAAAGCTAAAATATTCTATTATCGTTGTTTTGTGTGGTACTGCTGCTAATGCTAATGCTGACTTCTCTCAAATCTCCTTAATGATTATTTAATTATGTCTGTAAAACTGGATAAGTAGATGACAGTAAAATATGATACTATTTGTATATATGTATCCATGCAAAGTTAAGTAACAAAGTTAAGTACAGAAACGAAGAGACAAGTGATATTTTCAACTGGGTTTACACACAATAATACAAATCACTGAATATGTTTTTTAAGTAGTAGATTTCTGGTTTTGTAGTATTAGCAGCAGTAGAGTAGTAGCATAATATAATTTTAGATAAAAAGTATTTATATGATTTACAACAACATAATAATCATGAATTCATTTATTACTACGAATACTCTGTATCTTTTTTGTCTGCATCCCTCTCTCATTGACTGAATAGCAAATAATAATAAGATACAAATAATATAGTTTTGCTACATAAATAAATACAAAGTATGTGTATACATGTATTTATATTTATAATATATATACTGTTAAGCTTAATACTTAACGCTATTATGGCACAGTCCCTCGTCACTTTTTTCGTCGACGTTCATGCACTTTTGCTACAACCAAACAAAACATACATGATTATATCATTTACATAAGCATGTTATATTTAATGTATCTGTTGTACAAAAATTGCAAACATTACACTTACAAATACTAATAACTAATAATAATAATAATAATAATAATAGAAAGTTAAAGTAACAACAATAAGTGTACCATGTACTTATATATATAATTGGCTCTCATATGCACACACAAAATATTTATATTATGCTACAATATATTCGTGTCTGCTCTTCCACACAAACCACTCATTGTGTTATTAGTTATTAGGCTTGTACAAATTTCAATTTACATACAATGTACTTAAAAATATCTATAATACCGAGGAGTGTAGATAAGCAGTTAGGATTACGCTGTGTAGTCTATCTGAGAACTTTTAATGTGCAATTAATTCATGTATCAAGTAGTGAAAAGTCAAAACGTCAATCATATACTACACAATAAGTACACACACACAATTATAAACTTTGGAGTGGACTATAAACACTAAAGACTATCAATTATAAATATGTACTATGCACAAACTGGAAATCTAAATACTAAATACCAATCACCAGTTGCTTTTGTTCTTATATTGACTCTCAAAAACGATTATAAACTCCTTGTGTTTACTGATTAAATGTTTAAGTAGACTATAAAAATGAGAGAATATTTTATTATGATCTCTCTCAATAAAAATTGTAAGGACAACAAAAGGAGGGAAACATTCAAAAAACTTAATTTTTTTAGTATTTTTTTGTAATACATTTTTTTAATTTATTGTTATTTTTTTTGCATACATCAAGACATGCATTCCTACTAACACTTTAAGTGATTCCATTTACGCTATACTCATCACTGAATTAAAATTGAATGAAAGTTAAAATCAGTGTACAAAGTGCGTTGTTACTACCCAATACCAAAACCCAAAATAATTGTCATTCAGTTCCATTGTACATGCATGTATGTATTGTTCATTTTATCTGGCTGTGGAGTTGAATTTTCTCGAAGTAGTCACAAACAAGTAATTGATTTCCTTGTAGA
>JAQGBH010004949.1:0-15465 GCA_034698265.1 Sminthurinus aureus
TTTTGACAGTACTGGGGAATTATTAGAGGCTGGGGAATTAATTGAACGTGGGGAAACATTCGGAAAAATACGGTAATTCTTATGCGTGAGTGAAAGATGCAAATCTTTCACTCACTCACTCACACATAAGTAATACATTAGATATGTATGAGTGTAAGATTGTGAATAAAGAGCTCTAGGTGAACCAAAACAAAATCGCTTCTTTTCTTCAGTTTGACTTTGATCTAGGCGCCATTATTGTAAGTCCTTGAGTGAACTTGAGTGAATATTAAACACCTTTTTTTGCAAGTTCAAAGTTCATCTTACTAATTTTCATAATGTATTTAAATTGAAATTGAGATGAAAAAATTTATTTTACTTTTTGTTGTAGAATGACCCACCGGACAGTTTTTCAAAATGTCAGAAACTGTACGAGCTCATTCAGAAGAAATCCAAAGTTAAGGATTTTCTTAAGGCGATGAAAGAAACGGGAAATGAACACATCCTCGAATTTATTGAGTCGATCCAGAAAGAAAGTTGTTCGTCTTGAACAAATCCAAAGACGGGAATTTGGTTCAACATTCCAGAGCCGATTGATTCATTCTGTGGACGAGAAGATTTCCTCAGTCAGATCCACGACAAACTACAAAATCAACATCCAGTCAACTCAGCAGCAGTTGCCGGACCAAGTCGACCCAAAACCCCATCAACATCATCAACATCCGTGACCGTTTTGTCCAAGGTGAAAAAAAAGTGAGTGGTCTCGGGGGAATTGGGAAAACTGAGACTGCGACACAATACATCTGGAGTCATCGAAATTCCTACAACAACTTCATTTGGATTAATGCGGAAAGCGAAAGCTCAATGAGGAACTCCTTCACAAAATTAGCAACTGAACTTCAAATCCCAGTACAAAATCCAGAGGGAAAATCCAGGGACATCGAAGAAATAATCAAAGAAATCTATACCAAAATTTCGAATGGTGGAAAATCCAATTTGATGATTTTTGACAATGCGGAAGATTATCAAAATTGTAAAACCTTCTTCCCGACTGAACTTCATCCCGATTTAAACAAACTGATTGTCATTTTGACCACCTCGAGAAATCAGGACTGGATTTTAGCCACTGGAAAAATCCAGGTTCTTCCTTTGGGCGTGTTGACTGAAAGTGAAAGTTTGGAGTTCCTCTTGACGCAACTGGAAATTGAGGACAGTCCAGAATTCAGAGAGGAGTCGAAAGAATTCATCGAGTTGATAGGCGGACTTCCGTTGGCTCTTCAACAGGCCGTCGCCTACATCAGAAATGAGAAATTAGAAAAAGAAATCCTTGGGCAATCATATGAAATCAGCAGTTATGTGCAAGAGTTTAAATCCAGCATGAAGGAATTCCAAAAGTTCCCACCGAATCCGGAATCGTCAGTCACCGTTTATGTCACTTGGAATGTGACTCTTCTCAAGTTCTTTGATTTGGAGAATGGAGAAGAGGCCATCAAAATCCTGGCAAATCTTTCGTTTCTCTACGCTGACAAAATTCCATCGTCTTTTCTTCATGATCTCCTTCCTGAAATCAAAGACAGAGAATTTTCTGGAGCCTTAAAACTGCTGGAAAAATACTCTTTGATAAAAATAAACGACATCAATTTTTGTTTGAGCATCCATCGACAACTCCAGTTTGTGATTCTCCAGTATCTCAAAGAATGTGACGATGTCTTAAACATAGCCATGACCCTCGTATTCACGTGTACATTGGTTCTAGAAAGTATTAAAATATCCGAGTGCAATGATATTTTTCTCAACGCCCATCAAATTGTGAAGAATCCCTTTGATTTGATTCCAATGAATGTATTTATGTGTTTTATGCATGAATTTGGAAAGGCGTTGTGGAGAGCCAGTCGATATGCCGAGTCGTTTGATGTAAACAAAAAAGTCTACAATAATTTCAGAGATTTGCTGGGTGAGAATCATCCAAATACGCTTACATCGCAGCATCAAATGGCTCTGCAACTAGACGAACTCGGAAGATACGACGAATCATTGAAGCTGTACAAAGAAACCCTAAAAAAGAAAGAAATTCTTTTGGGCGTGAATCATCCATCAACAGTTGCCACGAATCACAACATTGCCGAGTTATTACAAACGCAGGGAAAGTATCAAGAGTCTATGGAGATTTATCAACAAGTTTTGGCCCAGAGGAAACACATTTTTGGAGGAAATCACCCCAAGACTCTCTCAACTCAAAATGGTATTGCTGCTCTCAATTCAAGTCTTGGTCACTTTACAAAAGCTTTGGCTTTGTATGAAAATGTCCATGAGAAACGACTTGGAATTTTCGGCCCTGATCATCAAGATGTTCTCCACGCAAAACATAACAAAGCCGGTGTTCTGCGTAAAATGGGTCAATTTGAAGAGGCTTCCAGAATATTCAACGAGGTTTATGAGAAGCAGAAAGAAATCTTGGGGGAAACCCATTTAGACACATTAAGAAGTCTTTTCTGGATCGCAGGGACTTTGGTACAACAAGGAAAATTCACAGAAGCCCTCCAACTTTACAACAAAGTGTATACAATTAGAAAGACAAAATTGGGTGAAAATCATCCCGACACAATCGATGTAAAAAAAAGTATTGTAATCGTTGAAACAAAACTACGAATACGAAGAACAAATTAATTGTTGTACAATTCAAAAATGAAAATGTAACCTATTTTTGGGTAGTTTGTGCAACATTTTAGTTGTAATTTATAAATAAAAGGAGTGACTAGTTTTACTTTGAAATTTGACACTAACATTTGTTTTTCCTCTACAATCCGCATTACAAAAATAACCAAATAAAATCCAAATGCATCAATCTAAATAATTTGAATTCCATTTTCGCACACCATTAAATTACTTTTCTGTTTGTAAAGCAGTTGAAGTTTTTATCCTACGTTTACCATTCTTACATGTTTTAATTTTCATTAGACATTTAAAGAGTAATTAAAATATAAAATTGCTTGCTACAAAAGAAAACACTATAAATTCTACATTCGATCTTCGTAAGATTCAACAAAAACCCATAATTGAGCTAGAAAAATGAATATTTCATTCGTAAATGAGTGCTCTGTTGTGAAAAACAATCAAAAAGTCATTTCAAGCAAAAAAATAATTAAAAATGTGCAAAAATATCCAAGTGACCTGTTCCACTGTGAGCTAGTATCGAAGCCTTGACATTTGAACGGAGGTTGTAACGTTGAGAAAGTGAAATTTTACTTATTGAAAAGGTGTCATGACACCCTACACCAGACGCGAACAGGCCAACAGTGGAGTAAAAATCAGCCTATTCATATCACACACATCATATTTTCCAATTCGTTTTGGTTTTCATTTATTTCTCGCCTTGTCTCCCATTTTTTTCAATCACGCAAAATTTGACAACATGATAAAGTTGTTTGTCTTTTTAAAATGACACAAAGAAAAAATTGTGAATTGAAAACTTTGGATGTCCGAGAAAAAATGACAAAACAAAACATGAAACTGAAATGATGCAGAGCAGAAAAAAATATTTGGTATCAAATGTTTTATTCAATAATCAATAATCAATAGCAGCTGCAAAATGTTAATCGTCCTTTACAAAATGTTCTCGTCTTTCATGAATATGCTGAGTAAACCGGTTCAAAAATTTGTACTTGGTCTTCTTCCTCAAACATGAGTTATTACGGCTGTCTGAATACCTCAAGAGTTTGAGTGACCTGTACAATTTTCTCAAGAGAAGAACTGGAGCTGCAACTCCCCCATAGCCTAAAGAATGGCGACCTAAAGCCCTGTAAAACCCATTGAGTGGGGGTAGTCCAAACCCGTTCAAATTCCCATGGGCGATGGCTATTCCATTCCTCTCCGCCTTGTCACATCCACATCTTGCGGGCCCATAGGAACAGACGCAGTGTCCCACCCGGAAGTTAAAGTCACAGTGCAGATCGTACATGAATTGAGGATATTTGGCAAAAAACGCATTTAACAGATCCTGATCCGCCAGCTCTAGGTTCAAAAATTAAAAAAAGTATTAAAAATTTCAAAATGGCGGAAAAAATGGCGAATTTTGATTTTAAATAGAATTTTATACAGAATGTAAATACAGCAAGTTCTTACGAATGTCATTCCGGTACTGTTCAAAAACATCCATAATTTTGCTTTCAAAATTAATGGCCCGCATCCTGGTCAAATTCATGAGAATGACGCCGCCATTTAGCCCGCGGGCTCCGTAATAAGGCACCGTTCCATAAAGGTTGTAGTAGCCATCTCCCGGGAGTTCATGCTCCGGCGCCATTCCCGCAATCTGCCAGGACTTCATCCTCTCAAAATGGGTCCAAACTTCAGCAACACCGCCCATGAAAAAAGTGTCCGAATCCATGTACAAGATGGCGTCCTCATCTTTTAGCAAGGTGGAGAGAAACAGTCTCTGCGTTGTACAGGGCATATACATTTTCCGCATCTCTAGAGAAGGAAAGGAACTGTCCAGGATTTTATAGCTAAAATCCATATCGGCTTCAATTCCAGTTTCAGTTTTACTTTTCTTGGCGGCTGCTTTTAATTTCTCCAGTCTGTCTCTCAGAGGTTTCTTTTGACCCACGTCCGTTTCATTATCCACGAGAATGATGATGGAGAGATTGACGCCGTGAGACATGAGAACAGCGGACTTGATGAGGAGCATGACGTTTCTGGGTACATTTCGCTTATTTCCACAGGCCACCGTCACGAGGGTCACGTTTACCTTTTGATTTGGATTCCGATTTGAATTGGATTGAAATGGGGACGAAATTGCTCCTGATTTAGATGTTTCGTATTCATTGTTGTCATTTGGATTGTAGTTGTCGTTGCCATGGGAACGAATTCGGAGGTTGGTAAAGTAGAGGATTTGAACTGTAATGAAAATGAAGAGGCTGAGTTTTGAGGCGAGGATGTAGCGCGAATACAGTAGAAATTGCATTCTACATTACAAAATACAGCATACTTGAGCTTTTGTCTATAATTTCTCTGTTCTATTCATTTGTCATTCTTTCATTCAATTTCAATTGATTGTGGATTGTGAAGCAAGTCAGTGTCAGTGCAAATGCCAATGAGCTCAAATTGTGATTGTGGGTTAAAGACAGTTCATTAATTAAAAGTGGTTCAGAAGAGAAACCACTTTTAGCGGCTTTTCTGGTCGTTTCTGAATAGGAAAATTTTTTACTCTAATCTAAAATCTAATTGAGTTGGATCAAAAATACAAATCAACTACAAAATGTTTTTTTTTGGCCTACCAAAAAGTTTCCCCATCTGTTTCTATTCAAACTAAGATGCGTAAAAACAAGGGAAAACTTATAAACGGCGTTAAAGTTGACCATTTAAAATTATGAAAAGCGTCGATTTTTGGAATTGGTTATAACCACTCTGTCCGAAACTAATTTTAACCATCCAAATTTCGAGCATTGAAAAGGATGGATTTCACCTGTGGTATAACATTTAAAATTGACGTCCATGAATCGAAATCGGGATTTTGATGAAAAATACAGACATTTGTAGTTTTTATCCCATTGAGCCCGAGAAATCGTAGTCACTTTACCAAACCAAACCAAATCATCGGCACCGTAGTAAAACTGATACATTCAGAATGGAGAATTTATTCAGCCTTATTTCTTTTTCAGCCTCCTCTCAACATACGTGAGCACATCTTCACGTTCTGAAGCTCATTTCTCCATTAAACATATCTTGTGTTGTACGTTGTACATCTAACGGTTATCTTGGAAATGTGACGAGAAGAGTTACAACATTTTTTACTACAACGTCCACAAATTTAGGTGTAGTTTCTCTCTGCAGCTGGTGAAAGCTTCCGACTTTTACCCCAACATCGCGAATCGCCCAAATTTCTCTCTTTATTTCAGCCCAAAACCTTTGATTTTCATTATCAAATGTTGGAGTTGATGTTGATGTTGATTTCTGAGCAGAGAGGAAAAACTCATTCTTCAATCGCACCATTTTGTCCGGAATTGAAAAGGCTTTTTGGTACAGAATTCCATAGATGACAGTCAGCGTGATAGCAACGTAGCCAGTAAACATAGAGAGAAAGGGAAAATCTTCCAAATGTCGAATCGTAAAAAAATAAAGGAGGATTGACAGAAAACAAATGAGTTTGAAGGCATAAATGCAAGGAGGAAAACAGCAGTTGAAGAGCTCGAGGAAAAGGACGAGTTCCCGAATCTGTTTTAAAATCTGACAAAGAATCCAAAATTCTTTCCGCAGGTCTCGATTTTGGAGGGGGCGACTTTGAAATTTTTTATTCAGCTTTCTGAATAATTACACACAAAAAGAAGCAGAACGAGACAAATTTTGGGAAATGTCACAGCCAAGATTAAAAACGATTAAAAATGTAACACATGAAAACAAAAAGGACAGCGATGCGGATTATCTCATGCTCATATTGATATGTTACCTCAATTGATGATCCAACTGTTTGAATTCCAGCTGACATTTGCTGAAGAAGAGGAGCTGACAAACCAGTGAGAAGAGGGCAATCATACAAGTGATCGTCATGAAAACCGCCTCAACAGCCAAAAACCCGAGAAAACTGTACCAATTTTGATTTTCTGTCGGAAGAGACGAGAACAAAAGTTGAGGTCGACTCGGGTCAAGAGCCAACGTGAGCAGCATGAAGCATTCCGTTATCACGACCCAAAGTGGCAGCGTTTTGGCCAAAAGTTCGTCCAGAGAATACTGCGGCGGCCAGGTCAACAGAGGGCGCCTTTTGATTCCAATCCCGTACTTTTGACGACTTTTGAAATCCAAATCCATTTGTTTTTGGTCTGGATCTGCAACTGGATCAGAAACTGAAACAGATAATTTTTTGTTCAAGTTCAATCCGAAAATGAGATTTAGTTATTTTTCATACCTCGTTTGACTCGCCATTCTTGTTGTTGCTCCATTACTTTTTCCACAGGATTTTCCCTTTGTACAAAAAGTTGGTTGTAGATCGTGACGCACTCTCCCGGGTTTTCCACAAACAGGCAGTAGCCAGTGTAAGCAAGGAGCGAGTAGCCCACCGCCCACGGGACATGAATAATGAAATGATCCCACCGGAAATATTTCTCCGGTTCCAAGATTGTCGATTGAAAGAGTCTACTGAGCATGAAAAGGCAGTGAGCAATAGCAAGGCAAAATAAAACTACCCACAAGTAAATTTTCGTTTTGCTCGACTGCCTCCGAATTTTCCCTGTTTCCATGTCAATTTGAAGCGGGAGAAGATTCAAAGCGGAGTAGATTTTGACTGCCTTGAAATTCCACGCATTTTCTTCCAGTGCCAACATTTTTACTTGGAATTGAATTGAATGAACGAAACTGATTGTGAGACGAGCCGAGTTGAGTTGAATTGAACTGCGTAATTACTACAAAAGAGATCAAATTGGGGCAAAATGTCGATGGCCAATTGATCTATTGACTAGTTCCGGTTGTCGGTCAATAGTCAATAGGATTTCATGTAATTTATGACCTCGTTCACTTGACGTATCAGCAGAACAGATCAGAAGAGACCAGAGCAGCGAAGTGGAGTGGAGTGGAGCTACAAATAAAAGACAGCACATAACACGATAAAGATGACTGACTTGTGAGTTAGATAACTAACTCCAATTTTGGTAAATTATCCTTCCAATTTCCAATTTATTCCACAGAACCACGAATTTTTATCCACGCACAACCAAGGTCTGTGTACTCTGTACTGTAATGTAATTGGTACGACTGATTGTGAGAATGGATAAATAAGCTTGTCAATTATGGTATATGTAACCATCGTATGAGGAATACCTCAAGAGCAAATCTAATACCCGAATCACAAAATTCACTTTCACAACAAATTACTTAAACAATCACCAAATAAATTACAATTACAGCCAATCTTTTTTTTGTGAAAACCAAAGTTCCTAGATAATCACAAGCCAAGCATGAGTACTTATGTATTTTTGCCTCGGGCAAACTTACCTGTGATTGTCAACCACGTGCACGTGTGCCACATTTTGGGTTTGAATTTTCCAGTGATTGGTTCGTAATTGTTCAGTGATTGAATTGATTTCGGTAGTTTTGATTTTCCCAAACAGTGTGATTGGCTCTGATTGGTTCTGATGGGTTTGGTCATTGTGAATTTTGATTGTCCATTGTCCATAAGTCTTACAAAACGTTTTGGCCAAATTTTCGATTTTGTTTGAATCTTTAGAACAAGGAATGGGTGGAAAATAATCAAGGGGAAACAAGTTTTGTAGTTTTAATTTTTAATTTTAATTTTTGCTCCAAGTTAAAAAACAAACATCTGTATAAAAAGTACAAATGTAGTAAAAAACCAAGGACGTTAATAAAGTTAAAACAAATACAAACACATACAAGCAGCAGAGTTTATTTTGATTACCTAGACATCTATAGTTTTGTAATAATTATCAGCAGTGCTTATTTCTAATTTCTATGATATGTACAGAATACAGAATACACAAGACAACAAGAAAACAATACATTTATGCTTTAAGTGTAAGTACGTTTTAAGTTTCTCATGGAAATGTGACGAGGAGATTGACCACATTTTTCACCACAATGTCCGCAAATATTGGTGTAGTTTCTCTCCGTAGCTTGTGAAAAATTCCGACTTTTACCCCGACATCCCGAATCGCCCAAATTTCTCTCTTCATTTCAGCCCGAAACCTTTGATTTTCATTATCAAATGTTGGAGTTGATGTGGATTTCTGAGCAGAGAGGAAAAACTCATTCTTCAATCGCACCATTTTGTCAGGGATTGAAAAGGCTTTTTGGTACAGAATCCCGTAGATTACGGTCAACGTGATGGCAACGTACCCAGTGAAAACTGCCAGAAATGGAAACTCTTGCAAGTGGCGAATCGTGAAAAAGTAAAGGAGAATCGAGAGATAACAAATGACTTTGAAAGCGTAGATGCAGGGAGGAAAACATCGATTGAAGAGCTCGATGAAAAGAACCAGATTTTTTATCTCCTTGAAAATCTGGCGAAGAATCCAAATCTCTTTCCGCAAGTCTCGATTTTGGAGGGGGCGACTTTGAAATTTTGTCTTGAGATTTCTACACACAAAATAAACAAAAAGAAGCAAACTAACTTTAAAATTTGTTTTGGAATTTTTAGGTAAAGGTCAAAGGTCAAATTAAAAAGTATGCCAAATGCAAGATTCTTGATTTCAGATCCTGGATTAAAATTTTCGGTAACCAATGACAACGACAATGATTAAAAAAAATTCCATTTTCCTATTGAAATGTTACCTGAGTTGAAGATCCAGTTGTTTGAATTCCAGCTGACATTTGCTGAAGAAGAGGAGTTGACAAACCAGTGAGAAGAGGGCAATCATACAAGTAATCGTCATGAAAACCGCCTCAACTGCCAAAAACACCAAAAAACTGTACCAATTTTGATGCTCTGTCGGAAGAGACGAGTACAAAAGTTGAGGTCGACTCGGGTCAAGAGCCAAAGTGAGCAGCATGAAGCATTCCGTTATCACGACCCAAAGTGGCAGAGTTTTGGCCAAAAGTTCGTCCAGAGAATACTGCGGCGGCCAGGTCAACAGAGGGCGCACTCTGGCTCCGATCCCGTACTTTTGACGACTTTTGGAGTTCAAATCCTCTTGGGTTTGGTCTGCATCTGCAACGGAAACTGGATCAGAAACTGAAGCTGAGGGATTTTTTTGCTCAAGTTCAATCCAAACGTCGGATTTTGCTCCTAATAAAATGCATCGGTAGTTATTCATCCTGTTTATTGTTTTTTTTTATTGTTTCCTAATTTGTACAAATTAATTACTCAAGTCTCAATTCAAAATATTGTTTTCTTTTTTTTCATACCTTTTTTCCCAAATTTCCGCTTAACTTGCCATTCTTGTTCTTGCTCCATCATTTTTTGAACAGGATTTTCCCTATCGTCAAAAAGTTGGTTGTAGATCGTGACGCACTCTCCCGGATTTTGGAGGAACAGGCAGTAGCCAGTGTAAGCGAGGAGAGAGTAGCCCACCGCCCACGGGACATGAATGATGAAATGATCCCAGCGGAAACATTTCTCCGGCTCCAGGAACATGGATTGGAATAGTCGACTGAGCATGAAAATGCAGTGAGCAATAGCAAGGCAAAATAAAATTACCCACAAAAACATTCTCGTTTTACTCGACTGCCTCCGAATTTTCCCCATTTTCATGTCAATTTGAAGCGGGAGAAGATTCAAATCCGAGTAGATTTTGACTGCCTTAAAATTCCACCCGTTTTCTTCCAGTGTCAACATTTTCCGGTTTTTCCTGATTTCAAGTAGAAATTTGACAAAAGATCAAAGATCAAACTGAAATCAAATGGGAGTTCAAACACTGACAAAAATTTCTATTCTTTTAAGTATTTTGGTTCAGTGTGGATTTCAAATGTGTGGGTTGTGGATGATATCACGTTATGAAGAGTAATGAGAATACAAATGGAAATAGAAATAAGAGAAAAGCAATAGAATTGAATGAAAACTGAGACGAGCTGAATTGTCTTGACTTACACTGCGTGAAAGAGAGTAAAATGTCGATGGTCGAAAGCCGATCGACGGTGTTGGATGTTCGGTTTTGGCTCGTCGGTCGATAGTCGATAGAATTTTCTATTTGACCTCGTTTACTCTGCGTATCAACAGAAAAGAAAACATACTAGACCAGTGGAGGCGAGCTAAAGACTAGAGACCAGAGGCAAAGCAAAAGACATGCTATAAAGATGACTGAGCTTGATTAGCCAAATCCAATTTCGCTACAGTCTGCTATCTCTCCATTTTATTCCGCAGAACGACAAATACTAAACCCACACACAAAGCATGTTTGTACTCTGTACTTTGTGCTTTGAGCTTTGAGCTGGGCTCTGTACAACGACGTAGAATAATCCTGTCGACTACATTTGTGTACATTGTACAATGTACAATGTACACGTTGTATGAGAAAAACCACAAGAGCGCAAATAAAAGTTATGTTACGACTCTGTCTGAAATGATAATATATAGTATTTCTGTTCATGAATTATTTCGGCTCATATATTTTGACGAGCTACGCGAGTACCTTAACTTTCATATCTCCGTTCTCCGTTCCATTCTCCAGCATTTGCGGCAGTTGTATAACTCAATACTCAATACTCGATACTCGATACTCGATTGATCCGAGACCAAAGTCTGCAGTCCAAACCAAGCGAGACCACCCGAGTAAAATTGATAGGTGGAGAACAGAAACGAAAACGATGAACCCGAATGAAATGGCAAATGCAAAACAGCCTTTTAATTTATTCATCTTTGTTTTGCTTGTATGATAATTTTTAGAGTTGTGCACTGAACATCGTGCTTCAAGAAATTGTCAAACTTGGACAAAATGTATGTAAATTGCTGACTACTTTGAGTTTAGTGCTGTGTGCCGTGGCGTGTTATAAAATGAATATTTTGTATTTTCTATGCCTTGAGATTTGAAATTATTTGATGAATATTTTGTAGTTTCTGTGCATTGCTATTTGAACTTTGAAATTATTTGATAAGCTTTGAGCTTCACTGTGGCTGTGACTGAGATCAAAAGGGGCAAAAATTCTCCTGGAAAAAAAGAAACTGCTGAGACAATGAGGCAAACATAAAGATTGTAAAAGATTCCATAAATGTCTGAATTGGAAAAACCAAGTCGTTGAAATTCTTTGGTCGTTTTTGCCTTTGTTTTCGCCTTGAATTGGGATGTGGATGTAAATTTATCTTCATTAAAACTACTGTCATTTTGAGTTTTCTTTTCCTTTTCCTGATGATTAATTTCTTTCCAGAATTGATAGATTCCGGAGCTAAACAAAACTCCCAGTCTTTTTGAAAAATGTTCCGGATGATGTTTGGAAAATTTTTCAGTGTAGGCGTAGGCCTGGATTTTAAAAAAGGAGTCATCTCCCTTTTCTCTGTGATTATGTGCGTACTTCAAACTTTTATCTGCTTTCATTTTCACCTTGAAAAAATGCCAAAAATATTCCCAGTCGTCCGTCGGAAACATCAGGACAGTTTTTGGCTCGCTAAGTTTGGTGCGGATCATTTCTGGTAGAATTTTGGCATCAATCAATCGAGAATGATTCAGTTTGGTCGCGAAGCGAAAATACTCTTTGCATTCTGGAATGTCCTTGCATTCAGAAGTTTGAAGGAATTTTGGCTAATTTTATTTTTAGCCGCGGGGCACAAGATCCCGCAGCTATAGAAAAGACTGATAAAATAATCTTCGTCGGATATAAAAGGGATTTTGAAATTTTCAGTCACGTGTAAGCCAAATAGATAATACTCTTCAAACAAAATTTCCACGTCTGGTTGTGGGCTGTCAAAATGGCTGAAATAGATGGAAAATAGTTCATCCGTCTCATTGAATTCTCGGCAAAATTTTCAATGGGTTTCAAATGGAAACTGAACCCCGTATTCTGAATGCAGGATTCCTTTGTATGCATTTATTAGCAAGAGGCCTAGGAGGAGCCACATGCTAAAAATTGCGGCTAAAATGAGTTTTGGCGGGTTTTTTGAAAATCCAGGAACTAATTGACGTGGTTGTTCCGTCAGAATACGAAGAATCCATAGAAACCATTCAAAAACTATTGCGATTGATGATGATATTTTGAAATGGAAAATATTTCTTGAGTATCTTTGGCTATGGAGCACAATTAAAAGAAAAATGGCGGTTAAAATGGCAGAAAGAAGGAGACCGAGCCACAAAGGGGGGGGGGGGGTTAGAACGGCGGCGCGTATACCATCATGAGCCACTCGATTTCGAATCCATAATTTAAGGACGTATCACCAGGACGACCATTGTCTTGACCACGAAGAAAAATACCATCCCTTGTGATACATCTGTAGGTTTTGCTTCCTGTAACAACGAAATTATTTCCAAAGACGATTTTTGAAACATCCTCATAATTTTGAATAATCCCAAGTGGTGAAACATAATCCATGGGTTGAACTGTGAAGCCCCAGCGTACAGTGTTATAAAATGTAAAAATAAATGTGCGGTTTTTCAAAACCTCTTGAAAATATCAAGAGTAAAGAGAAATGCAAAACCCCGCTGATGCCTGTACTTCTGCTTTCATAACAACCAAATACTTGAAAAGTGTAAAATTGTTTCACTCGTCAGCCTTCAACATTTTTTTTTTTATCCTTCAAAGTTGGAGAAAATTTGAAATTGTACATTGTACATGCATTTACAAGTGCAATTTTAATAGGATTTTTGAAATTCACTTGATGACAACTTGAGCTCATTTTCAAAAGGACTGGCGGTTGATGATTGATTATTAAAGTTGGCCTTCAGAATTCAAAACTCAAAACAGTTGCTGTTGCCATCATGCAAAACAAGTACTTTTCCGTTTTCAGCCTTGAATAATAAATTTACTCCTTTGCTCCTTTCCAGCGGTGGTAAAATTCATGACTCATCGATTCCAAATACCAGAATCTAGAATCTAGAATTGAGACTAAATAAATGAATGAATCACCCAAATTCCAAATTAGAGGTAAAGTAAATGTACATGTGAGCTAATTAGTCAGCAGTCAAACTGTAAAATGGATATCGGATGTCCAAAAACCGCAAAGTTTGGTATAAAAGTAATTGCGAGGCGTAAATCGTCAATGCTAATTTATTTGGTGGTTTCTAGAAACTAGAAACCAGTTGCTCAAGTGAGAAAATATGACGCATTTATTCATTCTTTTCTTCACTAGGTAAAACTTGACTTGCGTTCTTTTCTGAACTAATGTCAAAACTTAAATGTAAATCGGCACGAGGCATTCAACACAAATAATTAATAATTAACCAAAGAAGAG
Organism: Sminthurinus aureus; assembly: GCA_034698265.1. Lineage (NCBI taxonomy): Eukaryota > Metazoa > Arthropoda > Collembola > Symphypleona > Katiannidae > Sminthurinus > Sminthurinus aureus. The sequence goes on from JAQGBH010004949.1 coordinate 13,796, forward strand.
ACCCACACTTTTAATATTTTAAACCAGAGGAAATAAGAGGTGAACAGTTGACACTTGTGTCAGTCCATTTCCTTCCTTGAGAAAATTGAGAAATGCAGGCGGAAAAATGGGATAATTATGCACCATTTACAATTTACCGTTTTCTTTGCAATACATTTGAAAACTGTTGGTTGTTGGTTGTTGGTTTTTGGTACAGAAGAAGAAGAGAAAGAGGAGCAAAAAATAATTTAAATAAAATAAAAAGTCAAAAGTAATGGCACATTTTCTTTCTTGGAAATTGTGTCAAGTTTTAAATTTTATGGTGATTTTCCTTGTTCTTGTTGTTACTCTCGCATCGGCATCTAGCGCCGTGTCACCGTGGTCATTAAATTTTGAAGCAAACGCACCTCCCCGACTTTACACTGGAGCTGTTTATAACTACTCAGTACTTAACTACACTCACTTTAGACTGCCTCAAAATGACCAGCCAGTTGTCTTTAGTCAGAGTTTGGGTGCCTTGATCATCTACTGCATAGCCCGCTATCCCATTGAATGGAAAACCAGTTCTCACCTGTTACAAGTAAATGGCAAATATTCCACACAACAATTAATTCTATGTAGAGGCCAACTGCTCAGTTTTACATGTATCGAGCTAAACATTGTATTTTAAATTGTATTTTTTACTTATCCTGTTCCATGTTCTATATTCCATAGTCGTCCTCTTATAAGAAGATCCTGGCCGGTCGAGACACATACGGCCCACTCGAGTTCCTCGAAAAGACACGGAACACCTACCACGACGAAAATGATTTTGAAAATTACCCCGCGCAGACTGACAATAAACCCAATGAAGATGCCAATACCAATGTCAGTGACACTGATGAAAAAAATTCTACTCTGCACATCTTTCGCCCCGAGGAATTTTTCTATCACTTGGGTATACTTATTGTTCCAGGTCCCATGGGCTACATCGGCTCTTGTCAAAGAATCCCACAACAAAAATCCGCCACGACAAGAGCAGCGGAAGAAAATTCTGGATTAGCAACCAGACTACACTTTTTTTGTCCAGGTAAGATAACAAATCACAAGCAAAAAGTATGTTTTAAGTTTTCATTAGTTGGAGAAAATTCATGAATGTTCATTCGCTTGGGTGTTTGATGTTGATATTGATATTTCAACCACAGGGAAAGATTCAACGGATAAATATTTAATTGGCGCGGGTCGCCGATTTAAAATTCTAAACCGTCCCAAAATAATCATCTGGAATGGAAACCGGAATGAAACTGGATTTATTATTCCTTGTCCTTCTTTGGCGTTGGGACAGGAACAGCCAACAAACCAAACATCAAACGTTTCCCTCCTCCAAATTTTTAACGTATTTTATCCTCACATAATTTCTCAATCATTCAAAAGCATGTATTCACCATATTTTGCTATGGCGAAACCATAAAGCTTTCTAAAATTCTTTTCTCATTTATCATTCGGAATTCTGAATTTTGAATTTTGAATTTCTAAGGAGAAACTCAGCACCAAGAATTTCACATTCATCCATAAAAGCGAGTACGAATACAAGCCAAAAGTTGGATTTTATTTGTGGGGCCGGGAAGTTCTGGATGGCGTTTTTCAATGCCAGTCTCAATCAATGGCGGGAGAAACGGAAACTGTGACTTTTGAATTTATTCAAAATCAAA
>JAQGBH010004950.1:0-15465 GCA_034698265.1 Sminthurinus aureus
AGCCTCAAATAATTCCCCAGTACCCAAGAAAGTCTTCAAATAATTCCCCAGGGGAAACATTCGGAAAAATACGGTATTCTGTTCATAACTCATAATTAAAACCATGTGAATCATGGAACATGGAAAATGATGTAAGGGTTATGAAATATGAAAAAGGAATAAATTGGATTAATTTTGTATATCAAAGTAATTTTACGTGCTATCTATTCGTTATTCAGGCGGAAAAGCATGCATTGGGGTAACGGGTACTCCCAAAGTTGCAGCTTGTGCAAATAAACGTAATGATGTCTGGGTTCTCGGTGGTGATGATTATTTATCAGTTTGGATCCTGGATACGAAAAATAATCGATTGAGGAATGAAAAAGCCAGCTTGAAGAAATTTAAGAGAGATATCATCGTCGTTCGGGTATGTTGCATTTTGTAGCTGGTGTTTTGTACCAGATCCATAATAAATATTTAGTTTGGAATTCGGACTATGGATTTTGGATTATGAGAGGTTGAAATCAAACTTCAAACACATGTTTTCAGTTTTCATGTGGATTCTTACTTCTGACATGAATTCGGAATTCGGATTATGACCAGCAATCAAAACCCTAACCTTCCGTTACAAAACCGCAAAAGCTGGATAATATTACACAGCGGGCGTTCCATCGCTCCCCACTTTGAAATATTAACCTTGAGCCTTGAGCATTTTGAGATTTGAATTCCCTTTTGTTTTGAGTTTTGAGCTTTGATTTCAGAGTTTGATCGATAACAATGATATTTGGTGTATTTGTCTCGAAATTACTCTGGCCCTTTTCATTCCAATTGAATTTTTGTGGTTTTTGTGATGCAATTTAATTTTTAATTCCTCCCTGATTTCACACTGTATTGTACACTTTACTTTATAGATAGACGCTAATGATGAATACGCTTATTGTGGGACAGGAACTGGAGACGTCCTTAAAATTAAATTGAATCTTCCTGCTCCTTCTGGAGGTAAACATTAAAATTTCATTGGATTTTGGATAATAAATAATAAATTATGTATATTATTGATATTATTTTGTGTTTGATTAATTTACGACGACAAACATTCATAACCATTTTTAGTATTACGGAACAAGTATGTACAACTTTTTTTTTCCTGCTCCTTTTGGAGGTTGTGACCCAGTTGGCCCACCAATGGGCGGTCCGAGTATCTGTGCCATCATCAACCGTAGACCCATGACTTGTGAAAAAGGACGAAATAATCATTTGTACAAAGGAGGTACAGTAGAACTGTGATTCATGAATAGTTTCAATCTTTAATCAAGTTTTTATTTCGGATTTCGGATGTCGGAATCCGCTACAATTTCGACTGGAATTTTGACTTGTTTAGGAGTAACTGCTCTTCAAATCCTGGAGAACGGAGACTTTATCATCGGAGCTGGAAATGGAACGGTGGCTCAAGCCAAACTGAAAACGATGTGTCGACAGGGCGAGCAGCAAGCTCTGTTTTGTGAATATGGACCACAAATGTGTGTTCGTGGTATTGTAACTTCCATCGCCATTTGTTGTATGGATGTCTTTGTCGGATCCACTCTAAATGAAGTCTATCATTCCAAACTGGATAAGCTGGATCATACCAGAATGCTTGCATCATCTCATTACTCTGTCGTTAATGACATTGCTTTTCCATGTGGATATTCTGAGGTAAAAAAAAACATGCAAATAACCAAAATTCAAGGCTCAAGGCATTTATATTTCATCTTTAATTTTCAAGTTCAGCATTGAGCATTGAAAACTGAGAAAAATCCAAAAAGTTTCAAATTGTTTCATGTTAATTTTTTCTGCAGGTGTTTGCATCATGTAATTACGAGGACATTCGAATTTGGAACGCGTGCCAAATGCGAGAGCTCGTTCGAATCAACGTGGCAAATATGACATGCAATGCTGTCATTTTTAGTAAAGATGGGCGAGCTGTCATCTCGGGATGGAGTGATTCAAAGTAACATTTTCTCCGACATTTTTTCCATTTTATGGAGTTTGGATTTGCAAACAATTGGAATTTAAAATGAAAAATAAAATTGAATTTTGAATTTTACAGTATTCGGGCATACACACCACAAACAGGTTCACCACTCTGGGTCATATATCACGCACACTTGAGAGGAGTGACCACCCTAACGATCACAAATAGTGGAGATAGACTTGTATCAGGTGGGGAGGACGGACAATTGAGAGTTTGGAGCTTGTGTCCGGTCCAAATGACACCAATTTCCATTATGAAAGAGCATCTCGGACCAATTACTGGACTAAGGATGAAATCTGATGACACGGAAGTTGCCAGCTCTTCAGCGGATGGCTCAATTTTGATCTGGTGTTTGGAGAAATTTATAAGAAAAACATTGGTTTTACAAGATACTCTATTTTTGGACGTGGCTTGGCATCCATCTGAGTGTCAAGTAAGATCGGGAAAAAGTCTCTCTAGCGGTTTTCAGGATTCTTTTCCTTTTTTTTATCGTCAATAGTTTAATGATTATGTATTATCGGTCGGTTCATTCTATTTTTCAAAATGAGTACTAAATAATTTGATATTTGATAAATTTTATAGGTTTTGGGCGTGACGCATAATCATAAATTAGGATATTATGAAACGTATGATGGCTCTACAATTCGAGAAGTGATGGCGAGTGAAACGGATCCCGTTCACTCTCTGGATGTTTCTCCTGATGGGTGTTATATCGTCACTGGTGGAGGAGACCGTCAAGTTAAAGTACGCAATCTTTTTAGCTTTTTGAATGAATGGACTTGATGCTTTTGATTTAATGTTTCATTTTTTTTCATCATATTTGTACTTGTGTTTTGAATTTCCATTTTTAATTTAGTTGTGGTCATATCAAACGGGTCAGCTGTTGAAAATCGGTTGTGTTCATAGTGCTGAAGTGACTCGAGTTCGGTTTTCACCCTGTTCCGACTATATTCTGAGTTCTTGCCAGGACGGGTCCATTTTTAAATGGGAGTTTCCCAAATGCTAATGTCAACTTTGTCATTCATCATTCATCTATTTTCTTTGTTAGATATGCAGCTTTTCTTGTCTTTGCCTTAATCTTCGTAATCGTCATCGTCATCGTCTTTGTGCTGCACATCAATTATAAAAAAATATCAAATAACGTAAAATGTAAAAAAGAAAAACGAAACAAAAATCTCTACAGATAATTTTTTATCAATTTTTACTCTATTTTTGAAACTTGAAACTGATGATTCAACGATGCTGAATATTGAATATAAAATGTAAACTATGAAAACGAAAAAAGACATGTGAATTCTATTTTCTATTTTCTAACCTTATGACTATGAATAATGAGACATGAGATTAGTATACGTAAAAAATAAAACATAAATCAATAATGAATCTCTTTATGAACTATGAAACGTACATAATTCGCGTACACTTGACACTTGATACACCTAATTATTTCAATTTTCAGGTGTTTTACATTTTAACTTGTTATTTTCAACTTATTTGCCTATGCCATTTTCCATAATATTCAAAATATTTCATATAAAGTGCAGATTCAATTTTTGATGCCGTTTAATTGAGATGATTTGGGAATCAGTTAAAATGAAGGAAATATGCGCCGCTCATTTGTATTTCTATAGGATTTCACTGTACACTGTCCTCGCTCCTCATTACACAAAACTTGTGAGCACACCTATGACCTACGTAATCATTAACCATTTCAATTCCATTTTCCATTCAGTAGACATTAGACATTAAACTCTGATTGATTATCAAAGCAACATTTGTATCAACTGATAAGAGGATTAGAATGTAAATACAAAATACAAAATTTACACAGCTCGCAGATTATTCGTAAATTAATGTGAACTCTATGCACTATATCTGAATACTGAATACTGAATACAATTAAAACACAACCGTTATACTTTATATTTACAGCTGGAGTTGACTTGATGCTTCAAACTGAAAACTCATGCACGTGATAAAATATTATGAAACAATGACATTGAAAATGGAAATGATACGTCTGATGAAATAATTTTAACTTGTACCTACATATTCTACAATCTCCAATCTCCAATCTACACACTGAGAATCTAGTGAATTGGGATTTATCTATAATTTGTAATTTGTCCTATTCACGATTCACTATCCTTTGAAGGGATTTGGTGAGGTAGCTTGTAAAATTGATAAGTTTGTAGTTCAAAATTCAAAACAAAAATAAACTGCACATTGTACAATATTACCAGACCAGACGAGAATATCCTATAGGTACAATGGAAAATCCCGGGTATTCATCCAACGGGGACAATGGAGAACGAGAAGCAAAATCCGAAGTGTATGACTTCAAAGCCAAAAAGCTTCCGCAGTTGATTGCTGCACTCAGTGGTAAATAGTAAATAAGTTGTTTTATTCATTATTTTTTTTATTCACATAGGCAATCTGTTGATCTATTTATAAAATGATATTACACATGCTAATTTCTGATTTTTACTTTAAAAAAGCTAATCTGGGGGCATTTGGGTGGGGATGTGTGGTCTGTTGGTAGGTACAAAATACAAAAGTTGAAATATGTAGAGCAAATATGATCGGAAATATATAAATTAATAATTACTAGTGCCTAGTGCTAAAATCTATTAGTTTCATACATATAATTCTAATCATAATTTTAATAATTGGAACTTGAAATGCTCTTTTCACCAGGTCTGCTACCGCCGTCCCAAAATTAAAAGATGATGCAGATTTTCCAGAAGTCATCACTGACAGTTCCATAAGCTGGATTAGCTCCATTGTGACTGTAAGTAGACAGTAGACAGTATAAATATTTAATATCAAATATAGAGAGTCATGGTCATGATTTCATGAAGGACGGCGGCCGGATATTTGATATTTAGTCGATGATCGCTGGCTTTTCATCTATTTTGAGCTTTTTGTTTTCTAATCATTGACTTTGTAATAGTAGCTTGGCTCTTGGCCATGACTTGTATGATGTACAAAGAATTCGTAAAGTGTAGACTGTAGACTGCAGACTGTCTCTTTATTAACATGATTATCATAGAAAATATTTGGAATTATTTCGAAAATGAACACCGTCAATCTCTGAACTTTAAACTCTAAACAAATCTCTCCATTCTCCATCTTTGTAGCTTGGAGCAATGTGTTCCTGCTTCCCCATCGGACTGCTGGGTAAATTTGAAATGATATGATAACATAAACGTAATTAGACAAATATGAATCTTTATTCCACTGTGGCAACTTCTGCAGTCTCTGTTAGAACTATTGTTTTTACACAACATCACTTTTCTTTTCTTTTTGTCTTGTTTCAAAAAGTCGATAAAATCGGGAGGAGGAAGACCATGTTATTTCTTTCAGCTCCTTTTTTGGCAGGTTCGAAGGTTCGTATTGTTCTATGGCATGTGCAATGTTAAATGCTCAATGTTCAGTTGAAAAAGTGGAAATATAATGAAACATGAAACAACAGGATGTGTTAAATTTGTAGGAATTTTGATATTTGATACATTTTCATTTCTGTCCTGTATGTTTACTGTTGAAACAATCCAAAATTCACGATTTAAAACATAAACAGGCTGGCTTCTCATTTACTTTGCGCAAAATATTGCCATGATCTTGGCTGGAAGATTCATTACTGGATTTATGGGAGGTAATAAAATAAATAATAAAATGCCGCACATTAAACATTGCTCGCTAAGACTGGAGAATGCACGCCTTCGAACACTTAGCAAGGCAAAACCCGTGTTTAAAGCCGTGTTTGGCGTCAAAGTTTAACTACAACGTCGTACTCTGTTTAAATTCCAGGAGCCTTTTCCGTCACTTGTCCGCTGTTCATAGCCGAGACCAGCGAGGCCAAAATTCGAGGAATGCTCATCTCCGGGTTAGTTGTTTACTTTTAGATTGTTTATACTCTAAAATCTACACTCCGAGCTGTCACTACAGTTTGCTGTTTTCTATTTTAATATAATCTTTGCTCGGGACTCTGGAATCTTGAACATCCTCAATTTTCAATTTTTAATTATTTAGATACGACTTGATGATTTGTAACGGAATGCTTTTCATGTAAGCTCAGAACTTTCCCTTGTTGTAAAATATAATATATTTTACTATTTACTATAATATTAAATATTATGCATTCACTTATTGCTAATTGCTAAATGCTAAAATGATAACTAGCAAATTGGATGAAGGATGAAAGTTGTCATTTTTGTTGTTGCATCTTGTGAGCAGATATGTTGTTGGGACTTTTGTGGATTGGCGAGAACAAGCGATGATATGCGCTGTTATTCCAGTAATTTTCCACATAATCATGATGTTTACTCCGGAGACTCCGCGCTACTACTTGTCCAAGGGGATGGATGAAGAAGCGATGAAAAGTTTATGCTGGCTTCGAGGTACCAACGACCAGCGGATGATAAAACCGGAATTTGTTGATGTAATTGTTATTTACTTTGTTTGTGTTCCCACTTTGGCTCAAAGGCTCAAGGCTCAAGGCTCAATGAAGCTTGATATAAATTCTAAATTTAAAAGTACCTATAAAAAAAAGAAAACAATGATTATAAAATTTTCTTGTGCTTGTACATTTTCTATTTCCTATGTTCTATTTTGTAGTTGAAGGAAAGTATTGCACTGGACTCTGCAGGGTTGAAGGACAGAGCAATGGAATTTCGTAAAAAGCCCGTGAGGACAGCTTTCTTCCTCTGCCTTGTCCTTTTCTTCTTCCAAGTGGCTACTGGAATTTTAGCTGTTTTTTTCTACACTGTAGAAATTTTCCAGTCTGCTGGATCAACACTCAATGAGTATCATTCCAGTATCATCATTGGTGCTGTTCAGTGTGTAAGTTAACTATAAAGAGTGAAGGAATTAGAGATGGAAACAGCCTGCAAATCTTTATATCAGTATTATTTTCCATGCAGTTTGTTTTACGACGTGTCATTATCCATTTTTAGGTAGCCTCCGTCTCCTCCGCTCTTGCAGTGGACCGATTTGGTCGGAAAATTCTCATGTTTGCTTCTGAGATTCTGATGGTGTTGTCTTTGGCTGGACTTGGTACTTTTTTCCATGTCAAGAAAAATGACCCAGATTTTGCCCTAGAAAGTCTCGGATGGCTTCCTTTAGCCTCACTAACAGTTTATTTAATTGGCTACTCAATTGGGATGGGCCCCATTCCATTCAGTGTGATGCCTGAAATCTTGCCTCAAAAAGTCAGAGGTACACACAAAACAACTAATATTATGATACACAACATACAATACATAATGTACGAAAAAAAGCTTTACTCGATGCATGATAAATGATAATTACATGAATTTACACGTTCAAAATTCAATCAGGTTTGGCTTCCAGTCTCGTGACCACATGTAAATGGGCGATGGCCTTTTTTCTAGCCAGATTTTTTACGGATCTCAACAATGGAATTGGTCAGGATGGAGTTTATTGGCTTTTTGGTGGCTTTTGTCTCCTGGGTTCAGCGTTCGTTTTCCTCATACCCGAGACCAAAGGGAATTCTCTGGAGCAAAATTATTTTGAAGATGAAACAAAACCACACACAAACCCAAATCACCGAGTGCACACTAAACTCTAAACTCTAAACTATAACCTCTAAACTCCAAACTCTAATGCATTAATAAATAAACCAATTAAAAGTTGTTTTTGTAAATAATTTAACATGACTTTGACTTTTGACGTTCAATTTTCAATGCTTCAGAACACAGGAATCAGGATACTTTGTAGTTTTTGATTTGCCGACACCAAATTACCACTTCCAAATTAGCACTTTGCATTTATAGTGAAAGTCATGCATTTTTATCGAAAAGTTTTATGCCAATAAGACAGAAATGGCAAAAAATCGATAGTGATTAAACTTATTATATTTTATATGTCACGCACATATGTAGACTGTAGACCGCATTCAATTTTCAAACGAATAATATAAAGAGAAATCCGACTGTCAGCATTGACATCGTATCATATCGATGACTTTTTTACTTTTTATACCTTATACCGAGCTCTCTTTTCTCCCTTTTTTATGTAACAGGTTTTTTTCATGTTACACAATCTGATTTAGTTTTAGTATTGTTGAATTTTATCATGTGAATTAATTTGTAATGCGCGTGGCGCTTGATGAGCATTGCTGGTGAACGTTGAAAGTTCAAAGAGTTTACTTTCTCTTTGAAAATCCGACACAGACAGAGGTTTTCTAGAATCTAGATTCCAAAACTACTTATTGCGAATTTCCGGGATCGGGAATTTCCTTTAATTAATCTTCCATTTTTTGCAGTTGGAAAATGAGCTTACTCTTCATTCCAGAGCCTTGAGTCTTGAGTTTGCTACCAATTTCAAGTACCTACTAGCTATACATAATTTTTCCTTGTACACCATGCTTCACATGCTATACACAGATAAAAATATAGTTCATTTCTCTCTTTGAGTTGTGAGTCAATCATTTTCTCAAAATTGGCTCAAAATTGACTCAAAATTCCTAATCACAAATCACAAATCAAATTACAGTTGCAAGTGAAGAATGATATCTCAATTCTTAGTCACAGACCCTCATCGGCTACATATTAACTTGATTAAAATGAATAAAGTTGAGACCAGTTAAACACAAATTCTTCAATTTCCCTTATCAATTATAAATCTCAGAACAGGAAATATGTCCTGCCAAGACCAGAAGGACTGGAAGCTGGAAATCAACGAATGAACTTGGGACTTGTGGCTGCAGAAAGTCACATAGAAGTTTTGTGTTGAAACAAGAGTCGATAGATATTATGTGTGTTGTATAATATTGTATGTCGTATGTTGTATAAGAAGCAAGTTTTTGATCTGCACTTTCACTTTTCTCCATGCTCCACGTTCCATGATCTCTGATCTCTAGTCCATGAACAGGAGTATGGCTTATGTCTGTCGTCTGTGGTTATTGCGCCATTACCAAAAATCAAAACCATCACTCATTATCAGTGCTGTTAGCTCTTGGGTAGTTTTGCTACAGCCAATAAAGAAATTTGGTCTAGCTTACGTCATATTCGTTATCAACAATCAAAAATCAAGAGCCAAGAAGAAGTAGGTTCCTTTGACGTTGGAAATGTGTAATGAAATTAGACTTTCAACTTTTAACAGAGTCCATATTTCACCCATCTTCTAGGATCTTCTACGATCCAGATTCCAGATCCTAGATCCTAGAAATGTTTTACTGCATACATCACACAGCATACATTTATTCATGAACTGAGAATTCATTTGTACCATCCCATCGCCAGTAACTAACATTACACACTGAACAAAGTACCTACTTGTGTTTTGTGTTTACCTTCTCACGCTTTATGTCTTCCATACTAAGTGCAAAGTGTACAGTAGCTGTACTCAGCTGTAGTATATCACGTTAAAAGTACTTAATAATAAATAATAACCGTAAGCATTTAGTTGGAAAGAGAAGAGGAAATCGACAAGTTTTTGATTCAACACGCCATTACTTAATTATTATTGTTATCATTATTATCATTAGTGTTTCATTTTTGGAATTTGAAATTGGAATTTTGGAATGTGATGAAATATGAAAGATGGAAGATGGAACCAAATCAAAGGATGAAAGGGTTCCCACAAAATACGACATTATTATTTAAATTTAGTGTTATACTTACAATCTACAAAATCTTAGCTAATTCTGTTAGCTATTAGAATTAAACTATACTGTACATTGTACTGTTTTTTGGAGCATATCTGCATCATTTTCTATGTATTGGTTTGTTTATTTGTGTATGTGTGTACCCTGTTATTCCTGGTTCTTTAATCTATGATCCTTGATCCTTGATTCTTGACTACTGATTAAATGAATGAATCGGGTGGATGAGGAATTTTGATTAAAACATTACAGTTTACAATTTGTAGTAACAAGTAACCAGTAGGAATGTAGAATGTAGCGGTTGGGCTACCACAAAGCTGAACTGGGAATTGAACGTTCAAGTACGATGTTGAGAATTCTAAATCGGTCCAGTATCCAGTATCCAGTGTGTTGGTTGACTTTTGACTCTTGAACCTTGACTCTAAACTCTTGACTCATGAGCAAAATTATTAATGATGACTGGTAAATTTCTAAGTTTTGTCAAGTTCCATATTCCCAAATCAACCCAACCCAAATCAAATCAACTCACGGGTTCTCTACTTTCTACTGCCAAGTGTCAAGTGCTCTCTTCCAAGATCCGAAATCCAAAACATGAGTATTTACTAACAGATGTAGTAGATTGTAGATTGTAGATTGCTACTTGAACATAATTTGATCAAATGGTTCTTCATTTTACCATAAGTTGTTGAGTTTTGAGTTTTGAGCATTTTTGCTTCCAAGAAAAGTGTCAAAAATTAACATGTGTGCTACTCTGCACTCTGTACTCTGTAATGGCATTAATGTTAAATATTAATGAATTAACATCCTCAGGATGAGTTTAAACTCTACACTCTACACTCTAGACTCTAGATTCTTGATTGACACGTACTTAATTGGCAATTCATAACACAAGTGTTTCTGTTGAACTTGTTGTTATCCTTGTGAAAATTACGCTGTGAATTGTGGATACTGGATACAGGAGATTCAACACTCGAGATTCGAGACTGAGCTACAACTGGGGAACTAGGAACTAGAATAAGATATTAGACCAAAATTCATTATGTTTACTTTTGGTAAATTATGCAATGCGGTTCAGATAAACTTTCTATGATTTATGAATTATGATATACATTGTACATGGTATGCCTAATTCAAAAAGCAAATCCGTTCCATTTAGAATTAGGCCCAAGACGTTGTAAGTTGTGTATTGGTACATTACATTTTTCCGTGGCGAAAGCCTTGATCATGTGGAATTTTGAAATTTGTAGTTTTTGAATTTTTGAGTTTTTGAGTTTGGCCATCAACCATAAACCGTAAACGGTAAATCCTAAATCTTTAATGTTTTCTCATGTTCTACTTTCTTCTCGTGTTGTTTGTGTTTTGTGTTGCTATTTTAATCTAAAATTCTAGATTCTAGATTCTAGACCTCCGAACTCCGATTTGCATTTTTTCTCATGTTATCTGTGCATGTGAACCTTTTCGGAGCATCCAAATTGTATCTCTCAGCTTTCGGCTCTTTGAATTATTTCTACTTGGTTGATGAAAAGTCTTAGAAACTGTCTGCCATCTGCGTAATAGTTCATATTGAATAATGCATACCAAATGGTTTGCATAACATTAGAAACTGGGAACAGGAAAAGGGTTAGGTACTTTTTATCTTGTACATTATCCACTGTACACTATAAGGATGCATATCATAGATTAAACTTTGTTTGTTATGTACTTTCTTCCTATTTCACAAGATGTGTACCCAACAACTGATGAGAGTTGTTTGAAGCTGTTGAAGCTGTTCCACTTATTACATAAGGCTATAATATGCATTAAAAATTAAAATAAAAGATTACGTGTTATATAAGATGTGAGATGTGAGATGATGGATGAAAGATGATGTATTACGTATTACATAATATGTGAGATACGAGATTTTACTTTTTACTTTTCACTTTTCACCCAAAGTTTGATTTGCTAGCCTCGTCTCTTATCTCTCCTCTCTCCTTTCTCGACTCTCAACTCTCAGCTGTCGTCCTTGATGAATGATGAACCAGACACAGTAAACAATAAACAATAAACAATGCACCGCTCCAAGCTCTCGCTCGGCAGTGGTTCTCAGGAAAATTTTCAACTTTCACTTGTAGTTTTGATCCCTTGTCCTGAAGGGAAGGGGCAAGCACCATGTATAAAAATAGCGTAAAAATTTTAATTCTCTTGTGTAGTCCCATTCGTTTCACCGTTTATCCCATCGTGTTCAATATTTAATATTCAATATTCAGACTTTGTAAGTTGGAATCAACATAAAAGTCTGGAATGGCAGAACAAGAAACGGCAGAAATTGAAAGCCTATTCTAATTTCTCACTCAATGCTCAGTATAATGCTTTGTATATTTTCAAGAAAATCCTATTCAGTATGGAGAATCGGAAGATGAAAAGCGAGACTCGAGGTAAGGTATTAAATATAAAATTTTGTAAGTGGAATCCGATTTATTGATTCTAGATTTTAGAATCTAGACGTTGAAGGTGCAAACACCTTCCATTTTACAAAGGAGATTTGCTTTAAAAATAAACGCGTATTTTACTTTTGTGTGTATCGTCTAATTATCGTCAATGATGGTTTGTGTGTGCTCCGACTGGAATCTGTCTGTCTGAATCAGTAACCTAGATGTCTTGACTTTAAATAATGACTATAAAATCTCCACGTGCCATTCTAATTCTAATTCCGTATTCCATGCTTTCCCATCTCCCATTTCCAGGTTCCAAATTAAACATGAAAAATCAAAACATTTACCAAAGAACCGGAACGTAGAAAAACAAGCAACTTGTACAAAAAGTACAACAACAATTTTCACATAATTTTTTCCGTTTCAATTATTTTAACTTTTTCAGACTTGAGACTTGAGACCTTTTTTGTTTCAGATTTTTATCCAGGTTCCCTAAAAACTACGAGCTACGAGATGAAATAAAACAAAAACATGATGACCATAACTCACAACTCATGATTAGTGACTAAAAAATTTCAATTACTGTTCATCTTCTCAATTCTCAATAGACAGGATCGCGATTAATTGGAGACTTGAGGCTTGAGACGGTTCTAATTGCTCATGGATTAGATTGGATTGGATTCTATTCAGCTCACTTGTCAGTTAAGCTCCCGATTCTCTCTTGGTCTCGGTTTCTGATTCAATTAATGAACTAATTCAACACCAAAAAGGTATAAAATTTCATTCAGTTGCGGTTGCGGTTGTGATTGTGGTTGCAGTGGTGGTGGTATCATTATAAATTAAAATACAATGTTCTAGGGTCTAGGCTCTGATTGAAATTTAATACACATGATTTAAAACATTAAAACATACTTTTATCACTATTTTTCCCAGTCCAGTCACCACACAGTTTTTAAACTGAATCCGTTGCCATTTGCCAGTGTTTTGTGTTCTTTTCAAAATAAAATTCTTTATCCCAACTTGTACATTCTACATTCTACATATAAAATACAGCATTAATTTTAGTCGAGACTCTAGACTCGAGACTCTAGACTCTAGATTCTAGATATCCAATTTCCACTATGTGATATGTGATACACGACTGAAATTTCCCATAAAACACAAAACGATGATAAATGGGTTATCTCGAGTTTCCAATTTCCAGTTTTGTGCTCAACACCATCTTTTCCATTTTTATAGTCTCCCGTTTAACACTGAAATTGTAACATGTTTTGAAATCCTGGCAACTATATCTAGTATGCTGTTTGCTGACATTGCCAGGCTGCGGGGCATTAATAAAAAAAAAATAAAAATACACATAGCAGAATAAAACACTTTCGTCGCATGGTGATTCTCTTTGGTGTTCTGTTGCCTTGATCTTGAACAATGTTCAATGTTCACTGTTCATTATTGTTCGCACTTGATACAAAAAATGCACTGGAACATTATAAAAAATCAGATGCATAAAAAATGAAAAGAGTGCAAGATCATCCGATTCAACATTTTATATTTTGTCTAGTGTCTATTTTACACTGCACTGTGGATTGTAGGTTGTATATAAAAATGGGATGGTGTTGAATTGGTGGAAATGATGACGGATGAAGGCTACAGCTGGAACTCGAGCTGGGAAGTTGGCTAATGTTTTTAATGTTGTGCTATGACACTAGACATGATTAAAGTGCACATTGCACGAACAGTAAGGACAGAAAACATGGAGAACGGAAAAGGGAAGGAAAAACAGACATTTGACAGGAGACAACAGACAACAGACAGATGCTGGAGGCTCGATGAGGCAGAAGAAAAAAGATATAAAATATGTCTAATGTGCAATATGTACATTGACATTGACATTATACAGTAGCTCGTGTGTTGTGTGTTTGTGCAACCAGTAGGAAATTCGCTACTCGATTCAACAACATTCTTAATCCGAAATCCAGAATCCAGAAGATTTCAGAGTTGGAGAAAGTTTTATACGTTCTGCATTCTGCATCTTGCACCCTCAAGATTCAAGATTCTAGATAAAAACTTTAGTTGGCATTTGAAATTTGACATTTGGCATGAAAAATATATAATAAATACAAGAAACAATATGACTGTTCACTGACGACGCAACACTGAACTCTGGTACTACAATTGGCACTAACAACTGACAACTGACACTAAACAAGTGGCATGTAAAATGCAAGACATTATATTATGAATTATGAGTTATAACGTGTTGTTCTTTATTATTGAGCATGAAAAACATGCTTGATAACATCTCTACGTTCTATATGAGCAATGTTCAAATAAGGTACAGTTTACTTGTAGCAAGGAACGGTGAGCGGTGAATGGAGAATGGAGAAACGGAAGAGGGGAAAGTGGTAAACGGAGAGAGAGAGAGAGAGAGAGACCAGAAAGAAGAGAGAAATCTCAGTCAAAACCGCGCTCCCAACTCGACCTTCCCACAGTCGCACTCTGTTTCATCTGAGGTGCGGTAGTCTTTAGTAACTCTCTCTCGACTATCTGATTCTCAGTGTGTGTGCTGTGTCTTGTGTCTTGTGCGGAAAATTTACTGGAGAAAACAGAACTGATTTGAGCTCAAACAGAAGGAAATGGAGTGGACTAAACTGGACAGCAGAGATTGACTACTATTCGCTACTCACTATTCACCTATTCTGTTCCTAGGATTTAGAATTTATAGTAATTTCAAACTCCACTGTGGAAGAATTATTTCCATGTGAGATTTGGGGAGTGAAATAAAAATAGAAAGGTAGATCGTAAATACGAAAACCCAATTTTCGTCGTCAGTCTCGTGGACACAAAACACAACACAACAGTATTTTTATGTGTTCTATTGGTAACATTCAATACTCAATACTCAATACTCAACACTGGAAACTAATAGATTCTGGCTACTCCTATTTTCTCAGTTTATTGACCACAAGACATGATAAAAATTCCAAAGATTTTGATCTCCTCATCTTATTTGTTATTTGCTATTTGTACTTTCTTTACACAATCTTTTCCAATTTGTCTACAGTCTACAGACATTTCTCCTGTTCTTTAAATCTCCATTCTTGATCCGTGGGATTTGAAATTTGAAATTTGAAACGTGGATGTTGATGAGAATGTAAAAAAATGTGATAGTGGTTGTGATTGTGAATTGTAAACATGGCTACGAATAACATATTATAGCCCATTACAAAGAAGCTCAAAATACAAAATACAAAACTCAAAGCTCAAGGAAAATAATAATTTTTTGGTACACGTGATGCATAAGTAAATACATTTTATGACTCTAAAGCCGCGATCACACTGGAAATTCTGGGGATATGAAATTCTACGAATAAAAAATTCTCCTTGCCAAACCAGTGTCAGGAATGAGTTGAAATTTTGTCAGCAACCGTTTG
>JAQGBH010004951.1:0-15462 GCA_034698265.1 Sminthurinus aureus
ACAACTACATACGAGAAACGAAACCCATAACTATTAGAGTGATTGTGCCCGGAGGGCACCGGGCTGTAACCCTTGTTACTAATATTCATAATTGTGAACATTTGTGATTACTTATAACTTACTTTATACTAGACAATGGTGTGTAGTGTGAAAACTGAATGGTTATTTTTAAAGTGTATCTTTTGTTTTTCATATAATATAGAAATGTGTTAGTACCACCGCCGCCTCCTGGACCCGCTCCTTCATCTTCATCAATGTATCATCGACAACTTTCAGGACATGAATTGAACTATCCGATGCATGTAGAAAAACCTCGAGGAAGAAAGTCAGCTAGTCGTAGAGAACGAGTTGATGAAGATGAACAGAGTGATTCATCCATCGAATTTGGTGATGTATAGACTCAACTGTACTGGTAACGACAATTATGTTATTATTGTAAAAGTACTAATCACTAATAGTTAGTAGTTATTGATTATCATTATCTCTTGTCAGACGCATGGAATAGTAGATGATGTAGAGTAAACTCACATACATTTAGATAAGAACATTGTATTATTATATTATTATAAATAGGAAGGAATGCGCAAAATGGTTTATGGCCTAGGCCATGAGCTAAAACAATGACTAACAGTCAAAATATACGTACTTATAGTATTAAGGTGTATAAAACTTTACAAAACGAACAATTTACCCCTATAAGACAACTAAAACTACCTGTATTTCAATTATTTACAAAGACAACGCTTGTTGTACACATTCTTTCCATTCATTCTCTTTCTACAATAATAATATAAGATGTAGTTAGTGTAGAAAAAGAGCCCAAGTGAACGATAAAAGCCCAAAGTTATTTCAATAGTCAACGAAATGGGCACTTTTTTTGGTATGTATACTTGCCAAAATACGAGGATTGTACATAACACATTATTACCATTTTTTGTTTTTTTTTTTTAAAAATTTACTTGTTAGAAATAAAAATATTATGTATTCATAACTTTCCTTAGATTGTATATTATATATATAATATACTTATCATTATGAAATATAATATATTCATAATTCATATCATTAGTCTTTAGATTTTCGAATAAAATTATTGTACGCAAACCCACACACAAGAGTGTAATATCATTAGGTAGTTTGTCACCATTTACTTGAAAAGCTAATTTAATATAATATCACATCTTCTGTTTTCTGTTTCTATAAAATGTACATAATTTATTATATAATATTCTATTATGCATATATTGCATAATTTTGTGTTTCTGTAAGAAGTAATATGTATAGATATTATACCGTCAAATATTAGGTGTACTGTGAGCAGAAGATGAGTGAGTGATTCAATCTTGCCCCCTTTTTTTTGTTATCTATTTATTTGAGTCAATTATAATATGTCTTTATGCATGTTATACCTTTTTTATGCAACTTTTTTAGTATTCAAAATTTTCTGTTTTACAAAAAACATGATAATATATATTATTATATTATACATTGATCGAGTTTATTTTAGTCTAAATAAATTTGATTTTACACAGATTGTGTTACTTGTGATTATACTATGGATAAAATGTTATAATAATTGGTACAATCAAACCTTTGAATTTAATTTATTTCTTGTTTCAATCATTTGTAAAAGTTATGGAATATTTTTGTAAATAGTGTTTTTTCGTTTTTTTTATATTTTTTTTATTCACATGAAGACAATTTTAAGTACTATAAAAATTAGTATTACTTATCAATTTTATGATGTATGATTTTATGAATACTTAAATCTAACCAATACTTCGAAACACTACATATTATAGAAAATATAAAATACATGTATGCATACATGAAAGCCATCAAATAAAAGGATGCCAGTCAACGATTTTGTCCAAAAGATATTTAAAACAACATATACGGAACATGCACGGTGGATAAAAAAGACGACTCACTACTCAATATAAATATTAGCAGTAAAAAAGACTAAAATTTTAATTCCAATCCACTTACTTAAATATTATACTGGTTTTGCCTAAACATCCAAGGGCTAAATAAGACAGAAATTCCTTTGTGCAAAGTCAATAATTTTTTACAATATACCATGATAAAATTATACAAGCGTAATTTATTATTGAAATCTTAGAGTATATATAAACATGTGTTTATATATTATACTCTAAGATTGAAATAATACAATAATATAATCTAATAACAATAATAATTCTTCTTCTTCTTCTGTTTTTCACTAAAGTGAGAAAACAGAGTGTTATTGATCAAAGATAGATAGAGCCATGTTTAATAGAGTCCTTTTTTACAACACTTCGTGGTATTCAATTTTTAATTATTATGTGTGTAGAATGTAGAATAATGATTAAGTCTAATTAGATTTTAAACGTCAATTGCACAGCGAATTGAAATTTAGTTTCGATCAATGAATTCTCTACTCATTAAATAATAATACATACAATAAATTGATATCTTATACTCTAGAGTATAATATTTCGGCATAACAATAAAAAAACTGCTACTCACAATAACAACTAATGGACATAAGGTTAATCAATTACAATACTAATGATTATTATTATAATAAATTATTATAAAATGTAGCGTCGAAGAATGAAAAAAATACATGTAAACCAAAAAAAACCAGCTTGAGTGGCATTAATAATAAAAACGTGCATTACTTGAAACATCAAACCCTAAATAAATAATACATATATAGTCTGTAATGTGTATGTGTGTGCAATTAATTTTATGTATAATATTATATCGATTGTAACCATTCCTGGAAAAATAATTGTTGTAAAAAAGGGTGATGCATAGATTTCTGTTGGTGCATCTCACATGCCATGCTATACTTCTATTTGTGTACAAAATTTTAACAACATTCTGTGCAAACTAATTAAACATGTGTAAAATCACATCCGGTGTTAGGTACAAAAGGTAATTCATTGTTCTACTTTTGTCTACGGTCTACGGTTAAAATATAGAGATTGACTACGACTACCTTTTCGATATGTAGAATCAGAATATGTAGGATTTCCCTGGTATGAATAACTGGTGGAAAATTCATTGTAGTTGTCACTTATGAGTGTCATAAAAGTTCTTAGATACTTTTCTACGGGTAGGCAAGGGCCAAAACCTTGAAGTAACGAAGGATCTCGAAGACAGGCAGTCCGAAATTTTTCAAAATTGATAACTCCAGTTCCTTCTGGATCAAATTTTTTCATAGCCAACTCCACAAGTTCACGATTACTATCACTTAAATCATCTTCATCATCAGTAGGAATATTTACAAACCCATCTCGAAGAATTGTTGCCATTTCTGTTCTACTAATTTCATGGTCACCGCTGAAATCATAACACTCAAAACAATAGTTCAACTGCTCTTCAAAACTACCTCTTAGCACAACACTCAAATTTTGTACAAATTCAGTATTTGAAATATTTCCTTTATGATCAGAATCAAAAAAGTTATACATGTGGTCCAACATGTGATCATCAAAAATTCCAAAATATTTCACTGCTATATCTCGGAATGCACTCCTATCAATTACACCCTTTCTACTACTTTGTAGAAAAAAGCTATACAAGTATTGAAGTGCTTTCACCTCTTCAATATCAAAATGAGTATTTTTCACAAGATACAGAATTTGCCTATATGATGTAGATACAAATTTCTGCATTAATTTTTCTTCTTCTATACGATTCAATCTCTTCTGAACTCGTCGATTCATTTTGGGTAGACCCAATTGCTCTGGACGGCTTTTAAGTTGACTGGAAATTGCTTTAGTTAGTTTCAAGGTTGAATTTTCTTGTTGCACTTTGCCCCTTGAAAACCCATGGCCATCATCATCATCATTACTATTATCATGCTCGGACTTTTTGTTCTTCTTTGTCTTGTCATCTTTATCCAGGTGTCGTTTCTTCCCCGAATTTGAAGTAGTGTTTTGTGGAGGTGAAGCTTGATATTTCTGTCCGATACTGATAGATTTTCGCTGACCATTTCTCCGAATAGTCGCAGAAATTGCATCCTCTTTTCCTCTCGATAGTATTTGCGAGTTTTTTCTATTTTCTTGTTGAGGATTAGCAAAAGAAACTCGAGTTTTGTTGAGTTGTTGTGGAATATCTGATAGATTGGGTACTTTTGAGACTAACAATGAATAATCTGTGCTTCCTTCTTCTTCTTGTTCTCCTTCGTCTTCGCCGTCATCATTATCATCATCATCAAAGTCAGACTGTGGTTTGTTATTTGCAACTACATTATCTTTGTTCATAGTAGTAATATGAAATAATCGATCCACAACATTTTCTCCGAGTGATAATTTAGGTACTGATGAAAATCGTTGGTTCATTTTAAATAGGGAACGCCGAGTTGTTGAATCTCTACTACTTTTCCTATTTACTTTGTCTTCAGACTTTCTTTTCCTACTGTCATTCAATGGATTAATTTGAGGGTCATCACTATCTTGCGTCATGTTTGAAAAGGTTCTCTTTCTATTTATTACATTATTGTGAAATTTTGAGGATGAATTACGAAGATTTTGTTCGGGATTTGTAGATAATTTTCTCCCTGTATCAGTATTTGTCAAGTTCATTGCCATTTCAGAATCAAAATTGAAGGTTTTGAAATTGTGACTCTTAGAATTTTAAACACGCCGTTATGCAATCTACGTAGTTTTCATAAACAAATTATAAAGCATATAATATTTACAAAGTTGTATCTGTACTCTGTACCATGTACTAAATGAATAAAATGAGTTGATCAAAAGTATTTAATGAATTACATTTTTTATGCTTCACTAAAAATTTGGAGCTTTTGTTTCCGATTCACAGGGTAGGGTCAGGCCAATTTTGTTGCTGCTGCAGTTGCATGTTGCATCCTTACAAAATAATAATGAGTGAGAAGTGAGAAGGAAGAATTGCTGTGTGTGTGTGTGTGTGTGTGTATTTTATACAACTTTTGATCCAGTTCAGTTTCCCAGGTTAAATACAATGCAGTGTTGATTTTGGACATGTCATGTGACAAAAAAGACCAAAAGTAAAAGTTACCTTGCCCTGAAAATACACAATAATAATTATAGTATATAATTGTGTGTTGTGTGTTGTGTGTTGTCTGTGTGGACTCCACACTGTGGAGTGTGGAGTGTGGATTTAAAATTTAAATATAGTATAGGCCAGTCGTAGGTCGTAGGTCGTAGGATATGAAGGGCATTTATAGGATTAAAATGTAGGATGTAAGATGCAAGTATTTTAGGATGAAAGATTAATTTAGGCTAAATACTTTTTAAATACTTGTAAACTTATTATAGGTTAATACAAAACTTGTAAAATCAGGAATCCAAATTTTAGTGCATATTTATTTATGTAGATGACACAATTGAATTAAAATTAACTATATATTATATCTTTCACATGAAATAGGAAATTTTATTACAGCTTTCATACTTTCACCTTTCACCATTTCATTCTTGAACTAAAAATTATATTAATTCCATACATATGTATGGTGTATGGTGTGTGAACTGAAGGATAATGGGAGGACAGCAGGTAAAATTTTTTTATAAATAATCCAACCCACTTTATAATGATTAGGTGTAACTAGAAATTTCTATTCAATTCAATGATAAATGATGTGAGTACTTTCTTGCTAAAGTAAAAAACAAATAGTACCTTGTTGAATTTAATTTATATTTTTTTGGACTGTATTTATTATTTATGTAAAAGAGTAAAACTACGAAAGGCAGAGGTGATGCTGCAGGTGATTTGTATGAAGATCAGTTAATATCTATAAATATTAAGAAGAAAAGAAAGAATCATGGAACTGCCCGGGGTAAACTGAGAGAAGGTGAAACAGCCGCTACTAGTTCCTTATCAATCGACAGCGCATTGAATAATCATATTAACATCCACTCTACTCAAAATACTCTTCATAACAGCAACAACCAGAGTAGTTACAATGATAGTACTAAACGTTGGGAAAAGTTAATAGATGGTACGATAAGTACACCAGCTTTTGACAAGAACAAAATATGTGGAGAAAATATTATAGGGTCACGAAATTATAAAAATATTAATACCAACCCTCTTCGAGAACAATTATCAAAATTTCCTAGAAAGCTACAAGATAAAGATGAGGAAGATCATCATCCTGATAATAAAGAAGGAGAAATGCATTTGGTATCAGTTTCTCCTCCAACTGACGATGGATCATTATCATTCGATGAAAAGAAGGAAAACAAAACAGGGCAACATGAATTCACTGTACCCCCACCTAAAATTCGATTACAAATACTTTCACCAGTTCATTCACGACATCAAAATCAACATTATAGTCAACAACATCACTATTTTCAGCATCATCATCATCATACAAATGAATCCCAAATGTCCATTTCTAACTCACAACAACTCTGTGGTAAAGGAGATATGAAAATCACAGTTATGAATAAAGCATTTCATACAAATAATAATGATAACATTAGTGAAAAAAAGAATGAAATGCATTTATCAAGTAAATATCCAATTGAAATGCTATCACCTCATCAGAAAAAAAAAGTTGCAATACAAATTTTGGACAGTAGCACTAATGTCTCAAGTCAAAATTCATATGATTCAGAGATGAGACAAACTCAAAATCAATCATACAACAGTAGTACCAACAGAAATCATGATTTTGATAAAAACACTCAAAACATCAGTACTAGAAATGAAAATGATTCTTCACAATCTTATAAGAAATTAATACCAATTTACTGTAGTCCAAAAATGATAAAAAATACTTTTAGTGATGAAAGTGAAAGTGTTATGAGTCATCCACGATATCATACAAAACCTATAACAAGGACCGCAATTAGTAAAATGTCTAATCCCACACAACTTAATACTAATCATTATAATCTACATACTAATCACACTACTACTACTACTACTACAAATAGTAATAGAAGAAATCCCAGTAGAAATGAACCAGTACTAAAAAAAACAACAACTGCACCCAATCCAAGAATTCCACATAGTGTCGTTCCTACAACAAGAGGAACGGTTAGTACAGCAGCGTCTACAAGGAAACTAAAAGTTCGTGGACTCAAGAATTTTGTGGATAGTCATCGTCCTTGTCCACCACTATGGTCTAAACAGTTTCCATGTCGAAGTAAATTTCATCCGGACAATTACCTTTATGATTTTGAAGGTTGGAATGCCCCAAAACGACCCGTCAGGGCAATGGTAAACTGTGTACATTTTATATTTTATATGTGCTTTACGAACTACGGAATGAAGTTGACATTGTGTACTTATATATATATTTATTACGATTACGATTTAGGGGATGTCACTTGTATGTTGTTGATTTACTTTGTGGAAAAAACACTCACTACATAAAAACTAAATAATGCAATGCTGTTTTTGTAACATTTGTTTATAGGAAAAATGTCCAAAAAAATGTGGACGTTGTAATCGTTGTGGTGTATATACGGACAGTGTATGTAAAAAATGTAACAATTGCTCACAAGACTGTAAATGTGAAAATCTTAGACGATTACCCAATTCTAATCCTAGTACCAATACCAACACCAATTATAATACCAATAAAAGTACAATGGGTCCATCTCCTCCCACTCTTTCTCCTCCTGGTGCTGCTGCGATAAATACTAATAATAATTCTACTCCATTTGCACCCACGGCTGAGCATTTTGTATCCCAATTGTTTGGTCCAAATTGGTCCCAAACCCAGAAAATTCAAGTAAATAATGTACCTGTTGAACCGGATAAACCAAAATTAAATCTTCATGTTGCAAGTAGTAATAATCCTCTTAAAATAAAAAACTCAAGACCAGCTCTTGCCACTGGTTATGATACATATACTCCAGCAGTAAATGTAGACCATCAACAACAACAACAACCTCCTCAGCAACAATTTCCACCTTACGGGTATCCTTACCCATATCCTACTTATCCGTATCCTTATTCAATGCCTTATGTCCCAACTCCAAGTGTTCCTTATTATGGTTATGCTCCAACACCCCTTCCACCCCCACCACAACCCTTAAATTATTGCTAAAAGATAGTTTTTCTATGTAATTCATTTTTTTCCCTGTTGAGTTGTTTTGTTTTACTCCAATACAAAAGTTGAGCATAGAACATAGGTGGGATATACATAGGATACAGAGGATAAATATATATATTATGCATATTCTAATTTATTATTAGACTGTATATGCTCTGTATACCGTAGAGGATAAAATTTCTGGTACTTAATTCCCTCATTTTATTTTTATAGTTCGTAGTTTAGTTTTTACACACACCAGTCATACATGAAACATATATTTGTCACAGTTTTACCAGAACCTTACTTATAATTTTTGTATGTATACGTGCGTATACATATATACGATATATTATGTAGATTGAAAAAATAAAGAAGAAAAATTTGGAAAACAATTACATATACTTAAATATATTTATAGCCTGTGTATCCTTTATATGTAAATATTTGATTTTACTGTGTACACACACTTTGTTTACTCAACTTTCACCTTTCTCCTTTCTCTCATTGTATATTATTTTTATTTCACAGTCCATGGTGGAATCATGTGTGTGTATTTATTTATGAAATCTATTTTCTATTTGTAATATTAATTTTTGTAAGTACTTACTATAAGTACATAAAATAGTCATTAATTCATAAAACATATTTTTTCATGAAAAACGGTATAGGTACTTGTGTTTTGCTTCAATTTAAGGGCTAAGGGACACAGTGCATAAAAAACGCCAGTAAAAAGTAAAAATAGTGCTAGTTTTTCAAATTGTACATATGTAACGGACGAATTCAAATTCAGGAGATAGAGCATTCAGCATTCAGGATTCTCTCTTCGAGTCCGTAGGAGCTGATAGAAGGTGAAGTCTGCCTATGATTTTAGTAAGTATTACCTATATATATTTAATAACTAAGCGACATAATTATTTTGTGCTGATTATACCATAATATATGTACATATTTTAAAATTACGATATCATAACATATTGAAGTAAACTACTATTTTGTTATTTTCTATTTTAATTATCGGCATGTGACTGACGCCATGAAATTCGGATTTGAGATATGCTACTTACTATTAGTACATGAAAATATAATAGTTCGAATTTAGAATCTCTCGTGAAAGTTTACTTGTACGTGTGCATAGTTCATAGCAAGACGGTTATAATCATTATTGATAAAATATAAAATAATTGTGTTACAAAAATATTTACAAATTATTTTTTGTTTTTTAGGGAATTAATAATTCCGAATTATTAACAACACGATAGATTGGAGACAATTATTTCTTTGATTGTATTCCAATTGAACATTTTATTTCCGGCCGGCAGTGACATTTAGTGTCATTGATTGATTACAAACATGGGAAAGGAAAAGAAAATTAAAAATGTTACTCTTGTTAAGATTAAAAAAGAAGAGACTGTGAAACCCGACTCTCCTCCTGGTAAATACCTAAATATAATAATGTAATAATATATGTAATATTTATTAAACATGTGCATTTTATACTTGATTAGCGATATATATGAATGTATATATGTATGTTCAAAAGATAATAATATTGTAGTATACAGTAATAATAATTACTATTATTTTTCTATTTTGATTGTTTCATGTTAGTACATATATTTATTCATACTATTTTCTAATATTTTATACATTACATTACAGGAAAATCACAAAAAGTAGCGAGTACAAACACCAATGTTCTTGGTTATGACAGCAATATTGGTAGTGTACGGAACATATTTCTTCGAAGTATGGCATTCATCTATTTTTGTGCATTTCTATCCATTTATCTCCAAATTGAAGGTGAGAAATTTTTACATTTGTTATGTAATTATTAATTATTATTAGCATTGAAACTAAAGTTTCGATAATATAATATAATATAATATGTTATTAATGATGTTGAAAATTAGTTTACATGTACATTATACATGCAAATATCATGTATAATTTAATAATGCACCGATGAAATCCTAAAGAAAAGGGAACTATAATGCCCGTCTTGGTTTTTTATTTAATAAAAAAATGTGTAAAATAAAATAATATTATATTACAGGGCTTTATGGCAACAATGGGGTTACACCAGTCAAAGCTGAACTACAATTATCAACACGTACTGCTGATGCTTGTTTCAAGGACAAATTGACTTTGTTGTGTTACATACCTGGCTACTTGGGAATCAATGGACAATATGCTATGGAATTACTTGCTCTTGTTGGAATCGTATTGTCTGGTTTGGGAATTCTTTGTGTACATTGCTGTGTTGCACCTGTATTTTTCGCATTGTGGGCTTGCTATTTCAGCATTTACAACGTTGGAAATGTATTCTTGTGGTTTCAGTGGTGAGATAACAAATAGATACACATATATATAATATAATATTATACGTACTTGTATCAAATTAAATTAAAGTATAGTACTATTAAAACTTACATGTACAATTTATTTATAATATGTACTATACGACATATATTATTATTATGTGCAATCTAATAATGTGGTTCACTTTTAAATACGTGCAATATATCAAAGTACTTCTTTTGATCAGGAAAGGACATAACATACAATAACAATATTACCTATGTAAAATATTATTATAATCTAATGTCAATTATTATTTATTCCTATTTGTTATTTACTAGGGATATACTGTTACTAGAAGCTGGCGTACTAGCAGTAATTGCTGCACCTTGGCTCCCTACGTCTTTGGCGAGTAAACCAAGGGATCTTATTTCTCTTTGGATGGTGAAATGGCTCCTTTTTCGATTAATGTTTGCTTCTGGAGTTGTCAAGCTTCAATCTGGTTGCCCTACCTGGTGGGGTTTAACAGCATTGAATCATCATTTTGAATCTCAATGTTTACCAACCCCTGTATCCTACTATGCTCATCAGTTACCAGCTTGGATACTAAAACTTGGAGTTGTGGGTACATACTATATTGAAATTTTGGTACCATTCGCCTTCTTTGCTCCTTTCAGCGTTTTACGTAAATACAGCTTTTGGCTTCAGGTATGATAATTTTCTTTTTACTTTCTCCAATCGTAGAATTTAGTTGTAATACCTATTTTGACCCAGCGTTATAAGCAAGATTACATACTTACGGTTACACACCTCTTTGTAGCTTATAGTGATCATTGTGCGCTGAAACAAAATATTGTGTTCTCTTTTATTTTACAATAATTTATTAGAATATACTGCTTCTTTTTTTATATTACTTATATATAATAATTACGGTAATGACGTTTATGAGTTTTAATTTGTTTTAAATTGTCCGTTTTTTTAAGGTTCTGTTTCAAATTTCTATAATCGTGACTGGAAACTATACATTTTTCAATCTCCTAACGATTGTTTTATGCCTAAGCTTGTTGGATGGTGATGGTAAGTTATTTCTTTCTTGTTTTCTTATTTTAACCAAATTTTGCTCAGATAACATTGGAAAATATGCGAATATGAGCTCTCTTTATAATAATATATGTATATATACAATATCATTATTCTTTACTGTAATTGTTTGTCATTTCTACATCATAATATATTATATAATACAAATTGTTGTACAATAATAATTATATTTTAGGTAAGTCACAAAATGCAAAGAATCAACAAGCTCGAGTATTTTCCATTGGCCGCATTTTAGTTCGATGGTTCAGTTTCTCATTAATTGGATTATCTCTATACTACACTTGGATTTACTTTGGTCTTACTTTGGAAGGACAAAAAGTTACAGCAAAGCCAAGTAAGTATAATATTATTTATTATTATAACAATATTAAAAATGAAAACCTATACTTTGTATCATGATATTCTTAATTATTTACATTTTGTTCCACTTTTTTTTCTCGAGTTATAATGACATGTAAAGTAACTAAATTGAAAATACTTTAGTACTTTTGTTATAACCATTGGATTTCAAGTACTCATTTTTTTGTGCTAATTTAATGTTTCAGTTTTCAAAAACGTCCAATTTAATGCTTTTGTGGCGTTGGCTGTACCCTATTCGATTGCACTTGGTTTCCTTATTTTGGTATCAACAATTTCTCATACCATAATAATTTCCGTAGTAGATGTCAAAGGAGCATGGAACAAGATAAAATCCTTATTGTCTGTCATCATTTATGGAGTCATATGTGTTGCTCTCTTCTGTCTTACACTGGTAAAATTTTAAATAATATTATGCATTTTTTAGTTATTTATCTAAGTAATAAATAGTACTTCTTGTTAGCCTTGATAAAAGTAAAAAAATATTAATAATACCTAGCTTCAAATCAAAAACTTGTAATTTTTTAATAATTTTGTAGGTGCCTTATTCATCTTTACACAAGGAAACTAATCAAGCATTACCCGAACAAATTAGGACAGCTTATGTTCAAACGAGTAAATTTCATTTAACTTCATCTTACGGATTATTTAGACGAATGACTGGGACTGAAGGTGGACGACCAGAAGTTATCCTAGAATATGCCAACGATCTTAATGGTAATTTATTTTAAACATTGTTATAATCTAATATCTAATACATTTCTTTATTCCTCCATGTCCTATCTATTATACGCCACATAACTTGGATTGGATTTCATAATAATTTAATATTATATATATGAATGTTGACTTCATTTTGGTCTTCTAGTTCTATTGATTGAGTGCATTTGTGCATAATCGAGAATGCAGTTTAATTCTTTTTGTAAACACATCATAATATATTATCTGTATTATCATGTATTAATTTAGGGCCATGGGGAGAATATCAGTTCATGTATAAACCTGGAAACGTTTCAGCAGCCCCGACTTTCGTTATCCCTCATCAACCACGTCTAGATTGGCAAATGTGGTTTGCAGCTCTTGGAACATATCATGACACACCATGGCTAGTTAGTTTAGCATTTAGGCTGTTACAAGGTAAATAATAATAATACATATTTGTAGAAGAAGCCTTTATAAAGTAAATTTTAAATGATAAAAGTGTATTTACTTATTATAACCTTCCATTTGAATTTTCAAAAACAAGGAGAACCATCAGTAAGGAATCTCTTGGACAAGGAACATCTTCCTCTTCCAATACCAAAATATATCAAGGCAACATCATACAAGTACCAATACACTCGTTCGAATGAAAAAACCCAAGATTGGTGGAAAAGAAAGAAGGAAAAAGAATTTTTACCAATTTATTCAGTAGCCCATCCACCATTAGTGGAGTTTATCAAAAAAATGAATTATCTGGAACCTGATTCTCTACCAAAAGTACCAAATGAAAATGTGGTCAAAGTTTTAGATCTTATCCGTGATTCTGTTCAACCGTACCGTCCTGAATATGTAGTATGGTCCTCAATAGCTTCACTCTTTGCCATCATTCTTTCAAGTAAAATCTTTTAAATTGTACATTTACGGCCATATGTCACTTATGAGGTATGACTCTTTCTTTTTTTTTCTCAATTCGATTCTCAAACCTTAGTAAAAAAAACACAAAAGATATGTTTTTTTTTCTCGGAAAAATTATGATAATATTATGCATCGAAAACTATATTATATAAATGATAGAAAAGTAAGCATAATATATATGTGCACTACTATTTTAGATGTTATAAATATATTATTATATTGAGTTTTAAAAATTATCTCTGTTCGGAAATCAGAATTAGTTGTTTTTTTGTTTCTTTTTGATTATAGTTAGTTGGTAGATTGTAGTAGTAGTGTTGCAAAAGTTAGTTATTAGTATTTATTGTTATCGAAGTTTTTTCTGTTTTCGTTTTCAAAAACTACATGTAAAAGTGTATAATATGCCATGGTCTGATTGTAGAGCTTAACTGTCTCTCATCTCGTCCTCTATTATTCATTATTTAGTATAATGAATCATTACCTTTTTCATCCCTTATTTTCCATTAAAAGATTCCTTACGTATGAAATGCAATGTAAAACAAAATTATGATGTAATAATAAGTATAATATAGATAAACTGAAATGTTCCAGCTACAAGTTATTATGGTGTAAAATATTATTATACCATATAAAGTGTAGTATGGGTACTATTTTATAAACAAGGATATTATTATTATGGCATCAAACTTTAACTAATTTGTGTCAACTAATTAGACTTAAAAACCGACTTTAAGAAACAACAATTAAGAAAACTCCTAATAATTACATAAGGATCATAATATATATAATATCATACTGATTATAGTACATGTAGGAAGTATCATACAATATAATATTTAAAGCATATATCATATATAGAGTCATTTAAAAAAGTATTAAAAAATTAAACTATTATAATAAAATATTTATTGACACGACGGCATGTTATTATTGACCATTCATCGGTTGTAATTAAATGTATTATTGTATAATATATTATGATAAGCTACTCAAGCACTATTATAATATTATAACATTATAACATTATTGAATAGAATACACGTATAAGAAAATCTAACGTAATACGAGAGGAGAGTCAAACAAAGAAAAATGTTATTATTAGGTATTTATAGGTAAACCTATTTTTTTCAAAGTCTTTTGATGGATACATAATATGATAATATTTGATTATTATTATCTTACTACATTATTAGTATACAACAAAAGTATAATTTACAACCCAACTCATTCCCCCATATATATATTTCTATGAAAAAAATCTCAATGAATATTGTTAAACGAATCTTGTCATATTGTTTGATCTTAAAATACGTTTGGGTATGTTTGCATAAGAGTGTATGTAACAATAATGATATGAACTGAATGTTGTAATTTTTCTATACTTCTTTCATACATTTTTTATGCACATATAAATAGCATAACGCGTATTTATGGGTACAATTTCATAATATATTGTTTAAACAGAGTATACATCATAATAATATGTTACATTTCATTGTATATTGTATGGTACAATGTAATGAATATTATGTTTTACAAATAGTACACAAATTATATTTGTTATTAATTTATTAATAATACTTTGTAATGTGTTATTGTTACGCGAAAGATTTTTGTGTTTGTCATAATATTATTATTTATTGAAACCGTGTGTATTTATACTGATCAAAGCAGTGTACTTTAACTTTTAACCGGTTGAAAAAAGAGGTTTTTGTTGTAACTTTTATTCTCATATTCTCAAGTAATTAGTAAAACTCCAACGGAAAGTTTTGAAATCTGTGGAAGAAACACACATTTTTACACAAAGTATGTTTTTAAGAGTAAGAAAGGTATAAAAAAAAATATTATAATAATTGTAACTGGATTTTTTTGTTGCTGAAAAAATGCAAAATTCTCTTAATAGGTAGTATTGTAGCTGGTTTACTGTGGAGATTTACGTACAATAAACACAGTAATGGTAATCATGCTTTTTGTTGGTATCACATATTATAGACATGTTTTGCAAGTAAATTTTTCGCGCTTACAGATGCCCTTGAAAATACAAATCATTTTGCTGCTGG
>JAQGBH010004952.1:0-15460 GCA_034698265.1 Sminthurinus aureus
GGGAAATTTCTAAAGCCTCTCTCTCATAATCTAAGGAATGCCGTAAGGGTAATAATCTGATGGACTTCTACATATTACATCCTGATATTTTATTTGTTGCTTATTGCTTATATTATACAATATTTTATACAAAAAATATATATTATACACAGACACATGTGGAGAAAGTCGGGAGGAAAAGTAATTTTTCCATTTTCCATAATATTTTATGGAAAAATATTAGTCTGAAAAAAAAAAAATCAAATTACATGTGATGAATTTTTTTTATCAAAATTATGTTATGGATTTATATATGAAAAACAAAGTGTAGAGTGTTATTATAATATGTATCTTGTCATTAAGGTTTTTACAAAAGTTCTTATCAAGAATTCCTCTTATTCCTTATATTATTATAATATATTATATATTATGGTACTCTCTACAAATAGGTAGTTTACAATGGTATATACATTTATCATGCTGCTATTTCTTGTGCAACTGAAAACTTTTCTCCGTTTTAATTGTAAGTATTTCAAAGAATTGTCCTAGTAGGATTGAATTGTTGTAAGTAAAAAAAGTAATGCATGCTACATCTGTACATATTAGAACATAATGTATTTCTATATTCAATATTAAACAAAATTCTTATACTGTAATGCATAGTCAATAGTCAATTGTCAATTATACTGGCAGGATATTGCTCATCGAAAAAAATGTATATTCTTTTTTTTGGAGAAAACCAATGAAATCATTATATATGTAGTACTGGATTACATAACATAACAAATAGACAGCTTTTTTACGAGTATCTGTGTACGTGGTATATATTTAGCTGAAAACCTGAAAAGGATGACTAATACCTAACTATATATATAAGAAATAGAGTGTAGAT
This sequence comes from Sminthurinus aureus, assembly GCA_034698265.1. Taxonomy (NCBI): domain Eukaryota; kingdom Metazoa; phylum Arthropoda; class Collembola; order Symphypleona; family Katiannidae; genus Sminthurinus; species Sminthurinus aureus. The sequence continues at coordinate 872 of JAQGBH010004952.1, forward strand.
AACATTTTTGGATGATATGATTAATGCTGACTATGTACTTCATGTTCAGTGTACACGGTGTAAGGGCAACAAAATATGTACTATCTTGACTGTATTTGCTGCACATATATATATGTATGATACAAAATACGTGCCATGAAATCAATACAAAATACTAAATATGTCTATTATTATGAATATGAGTTAGGAAAATGTTTACAATCCAGTTTCTGAAAACAGAACAAAATCTCTTCGCTCTCTTTTTATACTTACTTAAAAGTCTTTCTAAACTTTTCTACAACTACTCATTTTTGTAGTTTATTATTTTTGATGTATAATTTCAATAACAAAAGTACGAAAAATACTGTATCTCATGTTTCATGTGACACTCAAAAGACTCAAGACTCAAAAGTCTCAATCAAATGAACAGGGGCTAAATGAGCAAAGCAGCAACTTTATACTTATCTTGATATCCAAACTTTTCGTTTAGGTTTTCAATCAATCAGTATACTGTGTAATTTTATCCTTTACCACACTCTGTGTTCAATAATTTCTTCTGACCCTCCTATATATAAGCAAAATATATGATACACGCGTAAGTTTTGTATGTATACATATACCTATAATATACAGTATATGTATCATATACACTATATTATGGTATAAATAGTAAACAAATAACTGTAGAGTATATACCTATTACTAATTAAGACCATTTTACAACTACGTAGTAAAAGAGATATGAATATAGTTGTTAAAATAGACATGTAAAAAAGATGCTGTTTATATGCTATTTCTATATTTTCCATGTTATATTTTTTCTACACATAAAATATACATATTATTATGTATACTTGTCAAACTATATTATTAATTATTATACAGTAAACTTCAAGGTACAATTTTCTTACAATTTTTGAGTGTTCTCTATTTCCTATTTCCTACACATAACTTGATATTTTAAATTTGTGTATATTATACACAAAATACACACAACATTCTACAGAAAATCAGATACATTCACACATACAAAAGAAAAACTTTACGTCTTTCGCTCTCAAAGTCTGAAAAACTGAAATCTTATATACCTAGTACTTAATTGCCCATGCAATGTATTTACTATATTTACTGCAAACTGAATATTCTGATGCATTTAACTTTAACCATTCATCAACTTGTACAACTATACTTGTATAACTTTTTCTATGTATACACGAATGAAAAACAAGCTTATAGCCATAGTATGACTGAAATTTCTTACTTTAGACTTCAGACACAATGTTTGATTTATAAAACCTGATATTACTACCATCCATACTACATATATGTACTATTTAATATTTAATCTATACACATGGTTATTACATTATAAATTTGAATGAATTACTGATATTTTGAATATGGATTTTCATGCCTTTGGGTATACCAGTGGATTTCAAATTTTGTCATCTCTCTTGACAAAAGTAATTGCCGACTAAAAATGCAAACTCTATTATTGATTATATTCAGTTTGAAAGTTGTGGATAGTTTTGTCCGCTGTCTAAGATATCTTTTACAAAAAGTATACTTGTAGAACGTATAGATATGAGTCTAAGAAAAATCAATAACAAAATTGTATGCGTTGTGAGTAAAAAATATTTCGTAGGAAATATAATACTTTTAATTCGAAACGTAAATAAACGAATAGGATGTATAGCTATACATGTAGCAATGTAGCATATATATGAAGCATGCATTGTTTTCCTCTCCCTCTCTTTCTCATTATACTGACATTAAATATAAGATGACTACTCTAAAAGTCAACTGTGTCCAAAAAAACTCTCCCAAAAAGGTTGTGTATGGTAAATATGTTGTGTGTCTGTCTTTTTGTACAAAAAATATATAAAAAAACTTGATGTACTCTAAATTCTAATCCTATATTTTCACTATTTTTCCAATGTAATTCATCTACATATATTTATATACACTATACACATTATACATACATATGTATATGTAGAGAGTATTTAGGAATTAGGAATTGAGTGAAACTTATTTAAATACTTTTAAATAAGTATATGATTCACCAACAAGTTCTACATGGCCTAAAATACACATTGCATACTCCACTTTGTGCGTTGTTAATTATAGCAAATAAAGCCTAATGCATAATATATATATTATTATACATGATATAGTTAAAATGTGTATGTATATGTAGTTATTATGAAAATCATGATTATTGCTACATATTACTAAAAATGTCAATAATACCATAATAATTATAATCATTATGGTACTTCACAAGTGTACATTACCTCTCTAACTCTATATATATTATATATTATATTATACAGTATAAAATATTATGTATGTACGTGTACGTGTGTGTTTCCAATTTTCAATCAAATATCTCTCAAGAAAATTGCTTATATTTGTCACTGTCTCTATATATGTTGTCTACTGTCATTGGCTGTAAAATCTCGTGGAGAAAGTTTTTCTTTTTGCGATTATAAGTAAAGAGATTCAAAAGTTTCAAAAGGGAATGTGTAGGAAAATATTACTTTTATTTGTAATTAATATATATTTTATAGTGAAAATGTTTGTTGCACAGTGCATATTTTATTTTGATGTAAAAAATACGTGTATTTACCATTTGAACCCATATATGTATATGCAATTTTGCACAAATGAATAATCAACCTCTAAAATGAAAAAGGGAGTTATATATATTTTGTAATAATATCTTTCTATAACATATATTCTATTGAAGTCCAAATACATATTTAAACCTATTTTAATCTTTTATACTCTATAATATAATCTCTTTATCCTTTTGGGATATAAAAATTATATCGCTGCACTTGCTCTTTTTTCTGTCTTTTGCTTCTTAAAATTATACAGAATATAGTTATGTATATACTGAGCATTTATATGTAGTGAGAATATATTATATTTCATCTTTATCCTCACACAATATTACATAGAATACATATATACTTACATGTATCTTTCCCATCTCGATGTATTGAATAGTTGAATTACAAATAAATACGATCAAATCAAAAGCAGGTGTAAATTGTAAATGTTTCATGTGTTTTCATTTTTCATATAATAATAATAATATATTCAGCAGTTATTTTTCAGTGATTTTTGTTTCTCATTGTGTACCGAATCAAGACAGAGTTGGATGAAAAGAGCGGTTGCATTTTTCATTTGAACTATTTTTCTTCTTATTGCATAAGGCATAAGATATAAAAGATAAGATTAAATAGAATTTTGAATCATTATTGTAGTTAAAATTAGACATTTAAGTGGCCTTTAAATCATCATCGGTAAGCATATTTTACATACTAAAAGTGTTTCATCGATGTGAATGTCATTATAATATATAGTACAAACTTTAAAGTTAAGACAGGTTTTAATTTTGTTTTGTTTGGACACTTTTCAGCCACGTGTATATTTGACACATGTGTCATACATTTGTGTCCCGAGTGTATACTGTATAAAATATTGAACTTATATACTTGAGACTTTAAACATAATATAGACTGAAAATTAAAGTAATTGAGTCAACTCACAGTTAAAAACATAGGGTGGTATTTGTAGCTTAAATAATGAAAGACTTTCATCTTGCTACAAAAGACTTGGATTTTGTGATTTTATACGGAACTCAACTTGGCCAGGCTAAATCTATCGCCGAAAGTATTGTGGATGTCAGCTCTCAAGAACACGATTTAAAAACGGAATATTTCTCTTTGAATGAAGTTACTGAAATTGTAATCCTACACTGTTTTTGATTTCTTTATCAGTTAGTCCTATATAAACATGTTGTGTATTGTATTAAATTTATTTAAAGACAGGAACATCACTTCACTCTGTTTAATGAATAATATGTGTTAAATTGCAATCGTTGTAGACTGATCTTCAAAAACTTAAATGTCCATTGGTTATTGTAACTTCTACAACTGGAGACGGAGATCCGCCTGAAAACGCTGATAAATTTTGGAGAAAACTTCGAAAGAAAACTCTGAGTTCTAAATCATTACTTGGATTACGTTACACTATTCTTGGTATTTCATATTTCACCTACATACAAAACATTTCATAATGATATATATGTATTACTTTCATTATAAGAAAGCTGGTTTGGAGTAGTTATTTTGTGACACAAAAATATTTCTAATCAATATACGAAATAAAACATTATATGATACACTGATATCTGAATCAAAGTTTTTACCGTTGTTTTATCTAGGTTTAGGAGATACAAATTTTAACAATTTTTGCAACTGTGGCAAGTCCATACATAGAAGAATACAAGAACTGGGTGGAACTTTATTTTATCCTCCAGGTTGGGCAGACGACGCAACTGGGTAACTTCCTTTTGTAATGTAAAATGCAATTAAACTGTGTGTACTATACATTACACATACTTGATATGATCCATTATACATATAAGCTATAATACGAAAATCTTTAAATATTAGAACCTACTGACTTTTTTATTTTATTGACTTAAAATATAGTACTGATCTCTTTGTTGACGACTGGATTCAAGGTCTTTGGCCAGCTCTAAAAAAATCTATAGGAATAATTGGAAACACAGATAACACAAATAATAATTCATCAGACTCGTCATTTTTTGTAAATTCTTCTTCTGTGAAAACTCTCCAAGGAAAACAAGAATCAGCAATCAAAGAAGAAGAAGATTCATCATCAGGACTAGAATCAAATATTCAAATAAATCATAGTATAGTTATGGAGAAAGTAACTGAACCAATTACTAAATTAGAATCGGCTCCAGGGCTAAAAAAGAAGGAAGAGGAATCAATTCCTAATAACTCTCCCCTTCCTTCTCAAACTACAACCAAAACTTTGACTTTACCTTCATTGCCTGCTACATCATTAGTTTTAAAATATTCAAGCGAAACCATTAATAGTAGTTGTGATTCTATGAAATATTTTGATCCACTGTCTCCCGTGTGTGCCTATCCGTTAATTGAAGGAAATCCTCTAGTGACTAAACTTTTGAATATCAAAAGGTTGACGAAAAGTAATGCTGTAAAAACCACAATTCAAATTACTCTTGGATTAGATGAAAATAAAGTGAGTAATAATTTTTTCCACTATTATTAGTATATGAGTTGAGAGGGTGCCTACCCATATCAAATAAATATTCATTCATATATAAGACATAAGATATTATCATATTTTTATCTAAAAATAAATAACAGCTTGTGTATTGATAACTTTCCGTCTAATTAATTAGGAACCATTGGATTTTGAGCCTGGTGATTCAATTGGTATTGTTTGTCCTAACCCTTCAAGTGAAGTAACTGCAATATTAAAGCATCTTGATGTTGAAGAGAAAGCAGATGTGGCAGTTGAAATTAGTCTTGATGAAAAGTCTAGTAAAGGGAAAATCCCTCCACATGTACCTATAAAAAAAATAACTCTACAACATTTATTTACTCATTTCTGTGATATACGAATACCACCAAAAAAGGTATGTATATATATATATATACCATGTACAAATCCTTTGAATTTCTCATCCTAAAACAATAATAATTTTATATTTTGTGTTTCACAGCAGTCGTTTGCCTAATAACTATAATTTTCATATATAACTGAAATAATTATTTCTTTATTTGTTTTGTAAATTTAGGCATTTTTACGACTTCTTGCGGAAAATACAACAGATGAAATTGAAAGAGTTCAACTTTTAGAATTATGTAGTAAACAAGGAGCTGCTTGTTATACGTCTGAAATTCTTAATCCTGGAGTCTCACTTTTAGATATTTTTATGAGATTCCCATCCTGTAAACCTAAACCCGAATCCCTAATAGAACATTTACCTCGTTTACTACCTCGTGCATATTCTATTTGCTCTTCACCTTTGAAAAGTTCCACAGAATTTAATATTGCATTCAATATAATTGAAATCCCGAAGGAAAGTCCAAGATGTTACAGTCGTCTGGGAGTGTGCACAGGATGGTTGTATAACCTGTGTCAACAGAAATTCCCAGAAGCTTTTAGTGAACGAGAAGAAGAAAATAAGTCCTCATCTATCAATGATATCCTGTTGGGATTGGAAAATTTGAGTTTAAATAATGGTGGTATTTTAAAAGAAAATTCTTCAAGTATACTTCAAGATTCTGTAGTCATTTATAGAAGGAAGAACCAAAATTTTCGTTTACCTGCAGATCTTTCTAAAAATATAATAATGATTGGTCCAGGAACTGGAGTTGCACCTTTTATCGGTATGATATTTGATATTCAAATAACTACTACACATGAAAACTTACTATTCAAATATGCTATTATATATCATAATATATCATATATCAGTATAATCAGTACAATGATATTATCATGAAATTTAATTTTTTTTACAGGATTTTTGGAGCATCTTGAAATGAAAAAGAAACAGACCAATTATGATATCATCTTGGGGAAAACGTTCCTATATTTTGGAAATCGACATAAGGAACGAGATTTTTTATACAAAGAGGAGCTAAATGCATGTGTTTCATCGGGTATACTCACAAAACTCTATACATCATTTTCAAGGGATGAAAGAGAAGAAAATGAACCTAAATATGTCCAAGTAAGTTCACAATATAATACATGTGAATCTCAAAATGAAATACAACTACTATCATCTTTGTTTTGTATGCATTGACTTTCGTTTTTTACTGATTTCTATGTAATATTTTGTTTTCTACAATATATAGGATATATTAATACGTAATCAAGAGGAAGTTGTTGCTACTTTAGTAGATGAAGAAGGATTTTTATTTGTTTGTGGGGATGCTAAAAATATGGCTCGTACTGTACGAGAAACTTTGATTTCTTGTCTTCAAAATATAAAAGGTACATTATTATTATGTCTTATGCAACGTTAATTATATATTATTATGTATGTTCATTTTTTAGTCAAGCAATAGTACAAAGATAGAAAATGTCATTAACTGGTCGTTAATTTGGTCCTTGTCTTATTTAGGATTGAATGAAAAAGAGGCGATGGCTCAAGTCGCTACAATGGTAACATCGAAAAGGTATCTTCAGGATGTATGGAGTTAAAAAATATGTAAATACTACAGAGCTATCATCAGTTTTATACTACAAATGTGCCTTTTTGTAATGTGTCAAGTTTTGTAAGTTCTTTAAGACTCGCGTACATAGAATTTCTCAGTTCTAGAAAACATTACATTTTCATTTAGGATTTAATTTTTAATTTCAATACTATTTTGAAATTGTTAAACAATGATATAAAATATTACGTATATTTCTGTGCACACATTATGTCAGTTATAATTTTTTTTTAAATTTTATCGAGTTTTGACATGATTAAATATTCTTATGATATTTGATGTTAATTAAGCAGAGAAAGTGTAAACCACACAATTTCATGTTTTACTTTTATGTTTTGTTTTGTTCAATTTCTCCTTATATTATATAGCTTACACGCTAATGTAAAATAGTTTTTAATTTAAAATTCAAAACATTACAATAATGATATATACATAGAATATAAATATTTAAACTGAGTAAAAAAAAGGAGAGAGATTTCTTTAAATCATGTAACAACAAAAGATTTCAAAAACTTGTACTCATGTACATTAATAAATCTTAATTGAGTAAACAAAAGTCTATTTCATACATATAATATATAAATTATTTTAAAGTTATGTTGTTCAAAAAAACTCCTATATGATAATATCTATGTACAATATTTACATCCATATGATATAAACTGGGGAATCATAAGTATGTACAAAACATTACCAAGTTGTTGTATTTGCTAATCTTCTCATTCTCCTGTAAAACAAGGATTAAAAAATAGCATGTTTTAGTTATCTGTACAATATGATGAACCATGCATAATTTTTACAGTATATAAACATTTATATTATAAATTATAAGAAATTCCTTACAGTTCAAAAACAAAGAAGAAAAAAACATACCTTGTATTTCTGTCCTGATCTCTCATCTTCTTTTCCATTTCTGCATCTGTGAGGGTTTCTAAAAATGGAGTCCAAACTCCAACTTCTGTAGCATGTCTTGTAGGGATTTCAACTGTGGGTAAGGGAGCATCACTAAAAGCATAAGTTCTTTGATACCAGGATAATTGACCACGAATTGAGTAGGCAATTGCTGTTACAAATTCTCCTCCAAGACCTAAATCTGCACAATATCGCTCAGCGAATTTTTCTGGACTATTTTGTTTCTCGCTCATATCCCATTCAATTTGATCAACCAATGATGTATTTCCAACATGAATATTCAACTAGAAATAAGTTTGGAGAAGAAAAATTAAAAATGAGCTAGTTTTTTTTTAAAAACTTCAAAAATCGGGATCGATAATTTACGTTAAAAATTTTAAAACTGAACTGCCTTTCTTTTTTTTAAGTAAAATGCTTACTTTAATGATGACTCTTTGATCCATTTGATCATCAAGAAGATTATCTGTGGGGAAAGCATCTATTTGTTGACGAATAGATTGTGCAATGGCAGCGACAAAGGTTTGAGCGTTTAAGTCAAGATCGTCACATAATATTTCAGCAAACTGTTCTGGTGATACTAGGGTTTCTGTGTAATTTATAAAAGTATAAATACATAATGAGACGTTTAGAGTTTACAGTGCAATTATTAAAAGTTAATGGAATGTATCATATGAGGTATGTATTATCCAGTATCCAGTAGCACAACGACTTTATTCTACGTATCATATCATAATATTCCTTACCATTTTTATTCCAAGTAATTGTGTCACGAAGTTTTTGACCCTCAATTTCCATATCCAATCTAATAGGGACTAATACTTCTGGTTGGTTGGCATTTTCAAGAACTGAAGTTGGTTCTGTGTCATCAAAACTGAAAGGAAAAGAAAGGAATTTAAAAGTTAGATTTTGAATATGTTTTGATATTGGAATTGTTGGTCATGTACAAAATATAATGTATATACCATGATAATCACATATCTATTCTTATTATGTTATAAGTTATAAATTACAATATATACATGCATGTAAAACTTACCAAAGAGGAAATGTTCGAACTTTTTTCAAACTAACTCTATTTTTACTTATTTGTGTGGCTTGAGGTACAGCATCTAAATGAGAACTGTTTGGTAACATTGGAACCCATTGTGTTGGTTTTTTTGGTTTTGCATCTCGACTTTTATTACATAGTATACAGAAAAAAATTATTGTTGTTAGTACTTTGCTGTTCATTTATAAGTATTTCACAAAGAAATGACATGATGTATTGCATAATATTCATATGATTAACGCTAAGAACTGTTTTTAATCAATTATACCTGGGTAATGGAGTGTCCAAAGCGTGAACAGCATTAGCTTTAAATTTATCATCATTCCCATCAATTACTTCATCTACTTCTACTGCTCTCAATAGAGAAATATTTGAAGCAAGGACATGCTGACTCAAACCTGAACAACAAGACACAACATTACAATTATATTATATATATTATAGTGAAGTTTAAATTTATTTGCATGACATTTGGACACATAATATAAACACTGTGGTAAGTTATATGTTTATTACAAACCTAATTCAGCTAAACGTTTTCTTTCTTCATTTGTAATTATTCGACGAGTCAAACCAGGATATTTTTTATACAATGAACCTCTAAACATGCGAAGATAATTCCCCACCTATTAAAAAAAAGTAAACACAGAACACTCATGTAGACAAAACATCAATATCATAAACAACTACACATCATAAAATTCATACATTATACAATTTTGAGAACCACACAATTTGATTAGATTTTATTTTAGATGCCGGTTTTTGAGTATAATATTTATACCTCTGAACCAACACAATAGAATTCTCCATTCTCTTCAAGTTGGAAACTGACAGGCTTGTCGCCGTAAGTCCTCACTAAAGCCATTTTTATACAATTTGTGTACACTACACAATAATAAAGCTAACCACTCTTCCAAGTGCACAATTATCAACCACAAACACTATTTTATCGTCATTTTATAAAATATTCCACCATCAAATTAAATACAAAAGAATCATTAGCAAATAGCAAATTATGAATTCGCGAACGCTATATGCTTAAAAATTACCACGCAACAAGAATTTCTAGTTTTTAAATATATTTACTTCAAGGGTAATTTTTACGAAAACGAGCTTTCTCTTTTTTTCTCTCTCTGCATCTATAAGTTTCAAGATGTAAAAGTATAACAACATGTTATAATAATATATTTTTAATCCATCCATATCAGAATAAAGTCATTTTTAAAAGACTGGAAATAAAAGATGCGTACATTAGATATACATATATTGTATGTGTCACGTGACAAATTAAAAATGACCTTGACTATTGATACGTGTATATGCGTATATGTATATCAGAATCTCCTGCCGTGTAATTCCAAAATATAGTAAGTACATAAGTACACTTAATGTTTTGTAGCATTTATTATGAATCATTAAAATTTTGAAATATAACAAGATAAAAAAATGTCTCAAACTTTACTTCTTGGAATTGATTTGGGTACGACTTCAATTAAAATTGTACTTGTTGACTCAAAAACAAATGGTATTGTAGAAGAAGCAAAAACTGATACAAAGGTAAACAAATTGTTGTATTATATATATACATTTTACATGTTCTATTCTACAGTAGTGAATGTTCACCTTTTGTTGATTAAATTCGGTATAAAATCTTTTGCAGGCCCATATACCACAGTCAGATACTTTGAGAAATGAACAAAATACCACAAAGATTTTCTATACAGTGAACAACCTTCTTGATACTTTTTCACCGGAGCATATGAGAAATGTTCGATATATTGGCATCAGTGGACAAATGCATGGTGTAAGTTGATATTTTACTCCTCATCAACTCATATAATATGATTATAGTTATATTACATGAAAATTGTTATGAAAATTTTTAAGAAACTTGGTTGTGTGCTGTATTATACAGGTTGTATTATGGAAAAAATCTCAAGCTTGGACCTGGACTGAAAATAATTTCTCAATAGATTATGATAGTTGCGTGTCAACACTAGTTACTTGGCAGGTAAAACAAGTACAAATGTATACAAATCTATAAAAATGTGTACATGTTTTTTTGACAGAGACTGATAGTAATAATTATTAGAATTTAGAATAGATATATAAACTGCTGAGCAATACTATAAATAAACTACATTATTTATGTACTAAAACTGTACACTTTTTAACTTAGGATGGAAGATGTACACCAGAGTTCCTGTCAACTCTTCCTGTTTCTCCCGGAGGAATTCATACCGGCTTTGGTATTCCAACACTTTTCTGGATGAAACAATTTGAACCAGAGAAACTTGATTTATTTCATCATTCTGGAACCATTCATGTATGTATAATTTATAATTTATAATTTATAGTATGTGAGCTTTGATATTGACAAAATATCCACTATCCACACTTTACACACATAACCTAGATTATAAAAGTTATACTAATAATTTGTTCCTTGTATCAATATTGTAATATATAGGATCTCCTGGTGAGTATCTTGACAAATAATACCGAGAAGCCGGTAATGACGCCACATAATGCAGCTAGTTGGGGATATTATAATTCTTCTACTGGAACTTGGTCTATTGACAAATTAAAAACGGCAGATTTTCCAATTCATTACTTGCCTCGTATAGTAGAAGCAGAAAGTGTCGCTGGAACTTTATATAACGACTGGCATGGTATTCCAGCTGGAACTAAGATTGGTATGTATACGGAATACGGAATGAATGTCTCTTTAAACAAATCAAATGGCAGTATTCCACTTGAATATATACATGTGTAGCTCAAAACTATAATGCTTATGAACTTTAAAATTATACAGGGGCAGCTCTTGGTGACATGCAGGCTTCAATTTATTCAATATTGTTTGATAAACCACTGGATGACTCGGCATTTTTGAATGTTTCTACTTCCATACAATTATGTTTTGTAATTCCAAAAGATGTTGAATTATTGATAAATCATTCTAATCATGGAGTAGAAGTACGTGAATATTTTTTTGGGCAATCTCTTGCTGTTGCAGCAGCACTGACAGGTGGAAATTGTCTTCATACTTTTGTACAAATGCTGTCAAATTGGACTCAAGATCTCATTGGAGTTCAAATTGATGAAGGTAAATAATTCCATTACACAAAATATACCCTATACATTTATATTTACCTGCCAACTATAAATTTTCATAATTCATTGAATAAAACACACATTTGTTACAGATACAATATGGAAAAAACTACTAACCATGAATGGAAACGATACAGAATCAGATTTAGTTGTTGATCCTACTTTGCTCGGTGAACGTATTTGTCCTACGAAGAAAGCAGCTGTAACGAATATTCATCCAAATAATTTACATCTTGGACAATTTTTCAGAGCTATTTGTCGAGGACTCGTCACAAATACTGAAAAATTAATGCCACAAGATATCTTACTAAAACATGGCGTAAAAACAATTTATGGTAGTGGTTCCGCACTACTACGTAATCCAGTTCTTCAAGAAGAATTACAAAAGACTTTTTCAAACTTTAATATTGTTGTTTGTGAAGGAGCAGATTCAGCTGTCGGCTCAGCCCTTTTAGGAAAGAAAGTTATTCCGTTTTAAATATAATCTTGAAGTTGTTTTGATTCCATTTATTATCATTCCAGTTTTCTTGAATAATATAACATAATATATACACCGTACTGTTTATACATGTACCTATAATGTATTTATTCAACAAACAATAACAAACAAAAAAACAAAATGATCATAACATACAAGTGAAAATAAACATAATCAAGCTTAAAATTGATATTGTAGGTTCATTACAACATGGAAATAAAAAGATTATTTAAATAAGAAATAATACACATTATAATTATAACATAATATTATGATGTATCATAAATTTTATGACAATAATAACTGTTATCACATGTTTTATAGAAATTTAACACCCTCGGGGTCAATTAATTCAGCTTTTCCACTGGATTGAAGTGAAGCTAGACACTTTGTGAGGAGTAGATAATCCATACTTTTAAATTCAGTCTCTTTATCAGGATTTACAAGTTCATAGTATGTTGCAACGGTGTTACCTAAACCATGTGCATTTGCATAGTTGTAAATAATGTCACCCCATTCAGCAAGTGAATGCCACAAGACAAAACATCTGTTTAAAAAAGCACATAATAAAATAGCAACTATTATTATATGTACGTAAATTAAACTCTTGGACTGTATGACAAATTGGAGTAAAAAACTACAATAATATGAATCATATTCCACATTCCATACAAATAGTAAAATATTATACACACATATTTAATGTTTAATGTAAGGGTTTTTATATATTTACCTTTCTTCTTTTTGATCTATCCATTCAATAAATCCTTTACTTTTCATGTCTTTCAATATTGATTCAATTGATGTAACAGACAATTGACGTGAAATATCTGGATTATTGAAAAGTGGTGTATTGTTGTTAGTTTTGTCCAAAATGAAAATCTTGTGATGTTTACAGTAGTTTAATATTAGATTTGACCAAATCTCAAATTGACGTTTCCTTGTTTCTTGATTAGGTTGTATTCTGTATATATATAATATACATATACAATAATATAGGCACGTTGTACATTATAATTAGATGAATGGAATACACCTCTACGAAATTACATTTACTTTTTTTTATTTAAGTACTTACGTGAAAAACGGAGGAAAGTAATATTGTGAAGGCCATTCTTCAAAATTAGGTGACATTTCTGTGTTATATTCTATGTAAATATAATATAAACTATAACAATTATGACACTTGCTAAACACCAGAGCAGTTAACTGCACCTATATACACACGATACTTCCTTTAAAAATTGCAGATTACTCTCTACTCCTTTCATGCAAAAAGTGACAAATATCAAAATATCAAAATATCAAAATATATGTACAATGTACATCAGTGCAACTGTAGACTGTAGCGGCATGAAAGATTTGAAAATTCCTATAAAATACCCTTGGATTTTTAATCAATCAAGGGCACTTTATTAGTCTTAGTTTTAATTATAAGGGCTCACTAACTTGTTAAATTTACATTAGTGATATATCCTGCACGAATCTAATAGTAGTTAATGACAGAGTGTACAAACACAAGTTAAATTGTTAAATACACATCATGTTCAAGTAATACACTGCAGTGAATTTACATGTACTTATTTACACAATTAAAATTTTAAAAGTCTAAATACACACACACACACACACACGTGTCAAAAACTTAACTTGAGATTGTCTATATACCCTGTTATTATTGTTGTCATTAAATTTAAAGTTGTCCATTATCCCTATCACAAGATAATCTAAGATGGCTAATAATCAGTTAGCAAAGGATTTGCGACACTTATTACTTGGGTTGTCAAAAGTCGCCAAAGCTCATGTAGCTATTCAGAAGGCAACTGGATCAGCAATTTTAGAAAACTCAAGTGTAATTAAACTCCAACACAATGTACCAAAACTAATAGAACAGGTAAAATGTGTAAGTCCCTAGAATAAATATCCATCCAGGATTCCTTAGATTATGAGAGAGAGGCAAAAGAAGTTTCCCGCCC
>JAQGBH010004953.1:0-15456 GCA_034698265.1 Sminthurinus aureus
CTTCCGGAGCCTAAAGCATTTATGCTTTGTAGGCGATATAAAATCCTCACGGAGGGAGGATTTTTAACTTTATTTATACAGATAAATAAATATGTGCATTAGATAAAATACATATAATACAATACATGGAGAAAAAGAGAAAAAAAGAAAAGATAAAAAATCTTTTGCATCTTTTCCATTATTTACATACTGTTTCTTCAGTTCTTGTCCATTGTCCATAGCACAAAGCACAGAGTGTGTTTTTTGCTTTATAAACAAACGTGTCTATACATTTTGACATTCGACATTGACATTTTGACTACAAGGCATAAGCAAAAATCTTTTGATTGTCATATTAATCATTAAGATATATTGGATTTTGAATTTTGTGGTTTTACTTTGTTTTGAGGCTCAGGTCAGTGGTCACAGACATCAGCCGTATTTTGATTTCCTCTTGACATGTTTGTAAAGATAATATATTATATAGGCAAATGAAGGCGTGAGTTATGGATCTAAAGCTAAATAATTTTGTACATTGTACATGTATTATGTATACAAAAATTATTATGCTTTTTCAAGTTTCCGATCATCTTCTTGATTAGCTCAAGTTTCAAGTTACATAATATTATGATATAGAGCAACAAACTTAGGGGAAATAATACATCCAACTAAATAGCTTTGATATTTGATATAATCAGCAGCATTAAATTTCCTATAGTTTTAGATTCCATACCCATCTAAAAATGCATCTATAAAAATTTCTGCTCTTTTATTATCTCTGTACTCTGTACACAATTAGCGTTTAGCTATCCATGTTGATCTCTAGTCTCTAGCTTATTTGATATTTGACATTATGCTTATGGTTGATGTTCATTCTTCGTTCTATTTTGAGAGATTGGCAAAAGCCCTCGAGATTTTTAGAAATATTTTTGGATTGGATTGGTAAGTCAAATGGCTAAAATTCTAGCTTTATTTAGCAATATTATGTATTATTTTGTTACTTTTATTTAGCTCTGTGCATCAATTCCTATGCATTTTTAGTTGACGAATACCGTAACCCTTAAAATAGCTTTCATTTGTGGAATTATTATTAGCTTTTTCTTGTTTCCATAAATGATGAATGATGAACAAAGTGCATATAATTACCTATTATGTAATGTGGACAATATACAATGTATACTGTACAAAACGGATGATCCACGATACTTATTGTCGTTTTATTTACAATTTACAATGCGTGACACGAAGCACAAGTTTATCCTCTGTCTCTTTCAAGTCCCCTTTGAAATTATCCAGAACCAAGATATCCCTTTGATACAGATTATAAATAACAAATAATACAATCGTCTCCATCATCAAAAATGTACATACTTTTATGCTATAAGCCACAATATTATGGAGTATGGAGCATGGAGCATGGGGAGAAAACATTTCACGTATTTCACGTATACCGTAAAATCTCTTTTTGTTTCGCACTACCCCATAGTTTCGCAGCTTCTAATAGTTTCGCATGACGCTGTGTGTGTATTTCAATACATTCGCAGCTTCCAATAGTTTCGCACCCTCCATGTAATGTATGATGCGTACATATGGAGCATCTTATAGCTTCCCAGCTTTCAATAATATCGCAGCTTCTAATAGTTTCGCAGTACCAAGGAAAAATTTCCAATAGTTTCGCAGCGAAACTAAAAGAGCTTTTACGGTATGTTTTACCTGACAAGTCAGACTGAATGGAAGACTTGAGACTTGAGACTTTATACTTGAGATATTTTTTCTAAAATATTCATGCACAAAAGTTGTCTATTTTGTCCTGCAGACGTTTCTGCAAATTCTTTCTTTATGATAGTCATCCTTCATACTTCATATCATGTACCGGATTAGAATTTAGAGTTTAGAGCGTGAAACCGAATTTTTGAAAGTGGTATACATATTCTATGTGCTACAATATGTGCATGATTAGAAGTAGGCACTTTAGCTTGTTTTTACCTACTACGAGTATATTGTACACGCTGTTTATGTATACAGAACATTAATAATATTACAAATTGCTGCTTTTACAAGAAGAAAATTTTTATAAGCATGTATGCAACATGCACACATCTGTCTCAAAATTGAGAGTCCTTATTGTATGTACGTAAAAAAACATACTGTCTATTATTACAAGTTACATGTAACTTGCAAGTTACAAGTAATTTATGTTATGATGGACGTGCTTCTGTTCATGGACCTTGTTCCCATTTCAGGTTTGAAGTTTAAGTAAAAGTTTGCTCTAATATATACAAAGTTTATTTAAACTTTAGTAACATGACTTCTGCCCTAAATGCGAATGATACTTTAAATACAAATGAAAATGTGAAATGTGAAACACTGACCTTTTTGGATGTTGGAATATGTTTATTTTGTGCAATTTTTGAAATCAGAAAAAAATAATCATTCAATTTTATATGTCTGACCTAAGATGAAAATTAACCTTACAGCTACCTAGTTCTATTCGAGAAAATCGACTATACGGATGATAGAGAATTGGATTGAAAATTGAGAT
This sequence comes from Sminthurinus aureus, assembly GCA_034698265.1. Taxonomy (NCBI): domain Eukaryota; kingdom Metazoa; phylum Arthropoda; class Collembola; order Symphypleona; family Katiannidae; genus Sminthurinus; species Sminthurinus aureus. The sequence goes on from JAQGBH010004953.1 coordinate 2,522, forward strand.
GCATAAATATATATCTGACATGTAAATAGGTCCATTTTGAAAAAAATAGTTGGAAGGGTAATAGTCATCGATAGCCAGACATATGAAAGCATGACATCATAATACTATTTTAAAACTTGACATTATCCGAGATCCGAACAACTGTTAACGTATGTACACTGTACAATATAAAATACGTATATGCATCGATTTCTTTGACTTTGGCTTTGAACACTCGAGGAAGAAGAATGACAATATAACGAATTACAAAAATAAAATTCTGTAGATGTGCATTTATGTTCCAGTCTTTACAGTACGAAACGTTTTGTCTTCAGTTAAGAAACAACTGTTTCATATAGCTCATAGAATGTCAGTGTTGACTGCTGACTGTAAAGCACAAAGTGTTTCATCTGTAAGTAAATAGATAAGATTTCCCTGTTCAGAATTTAGCATAATATATAATATGTACTATGGACTATGGACTATATGTGCATTGTGCATGAATACTGTCAAAAAAATATTACTAATGGGTGCAGGCTGCAATTTCAAACAGTATATTTGTAAAACTGTGTAGTCATGTACATATACATGTACCTATTAAATGTATAAGATTTCTTCACTCCGAAGGAAAATGACGGTTATAAAAAATTAAGAATACCTAGCAAATAGCAAATAGAAGTATATTATGATCTACGTTCTAGGATTTAGAATCTAGAATACGGCGTGTATTCTATTCTATAAACTATAAAGTTCTATGCATGACAATATTAATAGCTACATATTATATAGGTAATAATAATAATCATGTGTCTAGAATCTAGAAAAAAAGAAAAACAATCATGCCACAGTAGAAAGTTACATAATGTGCTCGGCGGAGGCTCAGAGTTTTGTTATAAGAGCAACAGGAACAGGATCATGTGAGTATCTATTCATGTGTTCTCTCCTTGTGACTTTTAGGTTTTTGGTGAATATCTCACTTTTAAGATTTGAGACCTACTTACGTACAGATAAGCATAATCTATACTGCATATACTACATAACACAATAAATAATAATATTCTCATGTCTGTAGTTTTTTAGTCGGAATGTGTATATGTATGCGCGTGTATACTTAATGTATGATACGTATTTCACTTTAATATGAGACATGGAGCACGGACTATTTCATCCCAGAGCTATGGATTCCCAGTTCACGTATATATGTATCTTTTTTTGGGGTTCTGTAATATGGAAGCTAAAAATTGTACACGCGTCTTGTCGTTATGTCGTAAATATGGGAGGTGAAGGAAAAGGCAGATGACAGACAGATGATGAGAATCACCATTATCATGATCATCAGTAGACAGGAGAAGTATTCGAAACACCTTTGAACCTAGAAGCTACATGATGTTATTATTATGTAGAGATACTGGGAACTGAAAACTATGAAACTAGGATGCTGCGAAAAGAGGTCTGTCTGTCTCATAGTCATATAATATTTGTATGATGTCTCAATGTCTCGAATTGGTGTCAAAATCAGCTCATCTTTCGAAATTCGAAACGAGATGTATCTATTGCTTTCAGAGTTCAGAGTATTTAAAATGCATTAACGTTTTTTTCGTACAGTACAAAATTTTAATCAGGTGCAAACCAAGAAAATGACAAATTTTAGGGCTTATGTGACATGAGCACACGATGAAAAATCAGCAAAATTTTGACATGTGACGTTATTGACGCTGTAAGCGGTAGCTAACAAAATACACAGTACAGAGAAAACATGATAGACGTTTTAAATTTTTTATTGTAATGTGATTTACAATTTACATGATGATAGTTGTTGTTCATATTTTATATTGAGCAAATGAGAATTTTTTGCAGCTGCTCTCCAGTTTTGTTTTTCCTAAATAAAAACTTTTGGTCTCCATGTTAATAATAATTTGTATGATTAAAATTGAACGGTTACGTTTTCTGTGACTACATCCTGGGTTGAATCTGACTCGAGTTTATAGTAGGCAATTACATCATCCGCCATACTCTTGACTGCTTCAAATGTTTCAATACCTGTTGGGATGATTTCTCTAGCCGGTAAGAGAAATCCGTACTTTCCATCATCTCTCAATTCAAAACAGTATGAAAATTTAATGCCACATTTTCCCTTTGCAAAATCTTCTGACCCGCCTGCAGCCGGATATAGAAGTTCGGGACTAGGACCTACTTGATATTTTGTTCCGTAAACGGCTTCCAGTTTAGTAGCTGCCTTAGTTGCAACAGCCATTAATTCATCATGATCTTCAGTTCTTTGATTGTCAAACCCCCAAGGAAGAAGGAGCATTTGTGAGTAGGAGTGGAAAGTGAGGAAGAGTTTGATTTGATCTTTCTTCTCCATTAAAAAGTCTTGAACAGCTTTGATTTCTACTTCTGAAGCAGGGCTTGGACCATGATAAATTTCAGAACATTTATTTTTTGAAGTTCCTTTGCCACCCCACATGTGGTCAAAGTTCCTATTCGGATCGACTCCCTTACAACATCCAAATAATTGCTCAAAAATGTTCCTTGTCTCAACTTCATTTGACCCTGCACTTGAAGTAGATCTACAATGTCAAACAACAACAAGGAGTATTATACATACATTTATTAGTCGACTTTGGACGCTGTAAATAAATTTAATAATTGATTAATTGGTTTGTGAATGTTAAGTAGCATGTAAAATGAACAATTAAATAGTTAAAATATCGACCTGGTTTTTCTCCACATTCCTGAAAGCAAAAATATACATAAAAAAATTATAAAATTAATCAGTGCACAACAAAAGCTGTAAGTGGAAATGTTTTTCACTGATTTTAAAGAATTTACAAAAAATAGTCTAAAGGTTTTCCCTTTGAAATTAAAGCCTTTGTTTTTCTGTTCAATATTATGTTCAATAGTAAAAAGCAAAGAGAAAGTTCACTAACGATCCTGAGAAAAAGTATGTACGTATCCATCCGGATTTATATTTGGTGAAATGTACCAGTCGAAAATGTCCAGATACCGAGTTTCATTCTTTTGAACCATTTCAATTAAGGCGTTTGCCATATATGTCACAGTTGCTGGCGAGATCTGTTAAAAAGAGGGTATGGATACAAATAAGGATATCCGTGAACTTGTACAAAGGAAAAATGTCACAAGTCTGTAGACTGTACTATATCAAGGAAATACCCATTCTCTGGCGTGTATTCCTCCGTCGAGCCATACAGCGGGCTTAGATTGACCATTGCTACTTGGCTTGGATAATTTGATCACTCTCAATTCTCGTCCCTCGAAGCTTTTTCCAATTTTCAATATTGTAACCAGATCTGGATATTTTTGGGCTAAGGAATCTTCCCAAGCGTGAATCTTACAAATAGAAATAAAAGTAATAAACATACGAGGTTACACAGGATTACATTGAAAAATTACTACGTACACTAAAAACTACGTAAACTAGACACTGCACAGTCTGAAGTATTTTCATTTTATTACCTTGCTAAGCGTTTGATATGTACTCCAAGAGAACGAACTGGATTGCCTTGTTAGTAATTGGGCCCGTTCTTCTTCAATTGCACTATAAATACATACGATTTCAAATAAATAATGGCATGAATAAAAAATAAGTATACAAATTTGACGGTCCATTATCCAATATTGAATTATCTGTATCATGATGTATTAAATGTTCCTGACTTGTAGAGATCTGGAATTAGAACTCGATATTGGACGCCAATCACATTGAAAAGCTGAGTAATAGTTGCAATTTGACCACCTGGGACGACAATGTCTACCGGGTTATTTTTACTTGGTGGACTCCAGAAATCATAACCTTCTGAATAGTAAATATTCTGCAGAAGTTCAAATGCCTTATTAGTGCTCGAGTTCACCCTCAAAACCTGGTATCTGTGTTGCAAAAGGTAAATTGATTAGTGACTTATTGGCACATATGAAATCTGATGAATGATGAATCTGTGTAAAATCTAGTTAATTCATGTATGAAATAAAATGTAGATATAATTTTACGGTTATTTATTTAAAAAATATAATACCCTTGATAATCTTTGAATCCATTATCGAAGGTACTGAGGAGACAGGCGAAAGTAGGGAGAAAATTGAAGGAAGGCAACGCCGGTGATGAAGACGCAAGTTCCATTTTGTTCTGTCGGCAGTCAGCAGCAAAGCTCCAGATTTTCTCACAACTGCTCTATTTATATATAATGGACAATTATTCTCGATTCAATCAAAGTTTTTTCACAAGACATGTTTAATATGCATGGTTGTACAGTGCATAATAAAGAAACTGCTGATAGAAAACCTGTGCAACTATGTATCACCGAAATATGCTAAAATGTATGCAATGTCTCATGTTCAATGACGTAAATTTTGGATCTGTAGTATAGATTCTAGAGATATTTGAACTCATTTACATCGTAGCACTTCATAATAATTCATAAAATGTTGAATAGTTATTACAACTTATGAATAATATGCATGTATATGAAATGCTAGGGAAAGGTAGCTAATTAACTATTGTTTCAAGTTCACGGCTGCACAAATATCCTAATTTGGCATGTTTATAGTGCCAAAACTTCAATACACACTCTCATCTTCACTTTGACTAGATTCTGAATTCCATTCAATTATAGTTGGTTTAACATAGCCAGGCATATTTAAGTGCTAATCCATGTTTTATTTTCTGTTTGCTACCTCGCTCCCTGTTTTTCATTCTTTGCGTCTCATCATTCATAATATATGTGGGAGAAAAATGCAACACATATACACATCTTATGTATAGGTAAATGTCCATTTTCACTTTTCATACAATATACATTATACAATCTATAAAACGTGGTATAGCATTTTTATTTATTCAACGACAGATTATTCACTATATACAGTAAGTACAAAAATTATGGAATATGGAATATAGTAATTAAAACATCATGCTATGAGTTATACCAAAAACATAATACACGAATAAGCATAATTTTTTGCAAAATATACACATATATATACTTATATCATAACTGGTATAATCCTCAGGAGTTTTGTAATAGACTAAATATAGCGTATATTATTAAGTCAACTGAGTATTCTACATTCTATAAAATATATAACATATTATAATAGATATGCACTAGTGTGTAAGGTATAACAACAATAGCAAGAATTGCTATTGTTTTTGTACCTAAATATAGGTATGTCTTACATGTATAATACATAGCTTAATCATAATAGAGTACAATCGTCCATATATTCAGCAGTCAATATATAAGTAATACACAATACTCTACAATTTTTATGCAGTGTACTACACTAAATTACATTACAGTATAACATGAAACATTAGGTTTATGGTTTATAGTACATGTAGTGCTATTTCTAATTTCAATAATAATAATATGTAAACGTAAAGCGTTAGAAAAGTAAAAAAAATAGTAAAACGTCATTTTGAATTCTTTCAATGTAATGTTCAAATAGCTAATTTGCAAGTTTTTGCAAAATCCAAACATCTACAGTTTCTAATTTCTAATTATTGTGGATGACAGTCAAACACTTTTTTAATAATTACAACGAGTATACGTGATATTGCGATGTGGGAAATGTGTCACGTAATTTTGAAGCTTCATCAGCTCGTCCTTCCCTCCTCAATTCATTTTTATAAGCACTTGCAACAAACAGGGCATAAACTGAATAGATGAATCCAAAAAGTCCAAAAAACAATGTTGGAAAAACATTGGAAGACATTATAAGTCCAATGATGTAGTAAAGGAAGCGGATTGCAACCAGAATCAAGGTAATAGAATACCACAGATGAATTTTTTCATAATTTCTCTCCATTGCCCCATGTAAAAGGAATCTGGCCAAGAAAATGTAAATAACTGACTGTATCATGAACGCCAAAATGACTAGTGCAGCAACTCCCGCTGTAAAAGTAATAAGAAACGAAAACGACATGAGAAAAGATGAGCTATTTCAATTTTCAATACTGATATATGTATTATGTATTATTTTGTGCTTCAAACTTTACTATTAAAAAAATAATAATCAAAAGTAAAAAAGACTTACGTCCCAGCGCCATAAAATCGGCAAAGGCCGGAAATTCGGCTCTATCAGCTTCCGCTGCGTCCACTAATTCTTGTCCTTGAGCCAAAATCAGAAATAGCATTAGAAAGAGCGAGGCTGTACTGATGGACGCAGTCACCTGTGAGTCGAATTATAAAACATCAATAATTATAAAAAACAAACTTCTCTATATGATATTGCATGTATTATGCATGTACATATAGTGTACGAGTATTTTAAATTGAAGTACATGTCAGTATTACGAATTACGAACACACAAAAGTAAATAACCAGAAAAAGTTAATAAATTTTGTATAAATACCAAATCAATGATTGCAATTGTTTTTACGCCCTTTTGCAGAGGCACACAACCACAGCAAGGGTCAACTCCGAGCTCAGGTAACTCGGGAAAATCCATATTGTCAAAATCTTAAGATGACAAACTGTTTTTGAAGTAATTTCGTATGATAAAAATAAATTATAGAATTTAGAATCAAATGTTTTTAAAAAAAGTTTCACTTATTTACATGTCGACTGTAGAAAATTTACGCCGCACACGGCTTCTTATGCAACTCTGAGTAAGTTCTAGTTAAAATAGTGTGCATGCATGAAACCTTACAAATCCAACTTCACAGCCAACCTGATATGCAAGCATTCATTATACATTGTAAAATGTGACTGGATATGCTGGATATGATCGTTGTATAAAAACCAAACTACTACGTATAAAATTTTACACAAGAAGAATTCTGCCCTCAAGGTATACTACTATCACTACCACATAAGTACTTCTGTCTTCTGTCTATCTATATAATAAGAGAGGAAGATCACAAAAAATTACTATGCGGTATATCATATAACAATATATTATATATGCCCTAACATGTGTGTCTCGTACACGTTTACTTACATTATTTTCATTCTCCAACCTTTTGGTGTTACATAATATGTTCCATAATATTCCATAAGATGCATGTACATATAATATAATATTATGCACTGTAGACAAAGACATGTTATGTACACTATGCAGTTTAAATAAACTTGTTTGGATCAAACTTTACACACACACACATGATTCACATTTCACATATTATATGATTCGAAATTCTGATCTAAGCAAACGTAGTATCCATAATCCATAACTCTATATTCTATATTATTAGTGTTATCAGGCCTTATAATATCATAGCATGAGATATTATTTGTATCAAATGTACAGCAAATAGAAATAAAGCAATAACTTGCTTGAATGTCAAAAAGAATACATTAATATGTTGTATAATGTATAATATAATATGCACAAAGCCATATATATTTTATTATCAATTTGTATTCCCATTATGATAAGGTATAAACAGTTAAATACTACAATTAAGATATCTGATATCTACATCTACATTATTAAATAACATCCGACTACTAAACCATCTTAAATTTTGCGAAAATATCACCCGAGTGTAATAATTATTATTAATTATTATCAATAATAATAATTATTAGTATGTAATAAATACTAAAATAAATTGATCTTAATGCTTAATACTTATACAAGCTTATTCAAATTTTTGTCCATAATGAAGCGGTGCTTTTGATAGTATTATATCATAGATATAAGTTTGTCTAGTCTAAAGATAAGTACTAATAATACAAATAACAGTAATAATAATTATTATTATCACTACTAATCAATTAAAATATTACCAATACATACATATACATAAGATCAACATGAAGATAAACTTTTAATAAACAAGTGTAAAGAAATTGAAAAGTATAAAATTTAATTTTACTGAATAGATGATGACGGTAGAACAGGTAGAAGGGGAGTGCCTGGACTAGACTTGAGGAACGCACAACGAGAAGATAAGGGATCCACAGTTAATGCATAGCCATTGAAATTTGAATGAATTCGAATTAAATTATCTTCAAGGACGAGACGAAATTCATTTTGTTTACTTTTGTATTCCACAGATGTAGAAACACGACAAACTCTTGGATTATTTTCAGCCTCTTCCAATATTAAAAATTCTTTCCATTGTTCATTTCTTATGTAAAATACACCAGGATGCTCTTCCAATGGAAAAAAAGACCAACAAAATACTTGTGTGTAATCCGGGTTTTGTAGTTCAGCAGGTTTCTGAAATTGAACACGAGTAGCATCATCACATTTGACAGGTGAAATACAACAAAATTGTGGATATTTGCAACCATCATCCATAGCATCATCATCATCATTTGTTGAAGCTGAGAGAAGAACAAGGTGAAGTGCCTCATTGGCAATGACATAACGAGCTGCGGATGGTAATCTAAGAAATAATTCATTTTCTATACCCACATCTTCTCGTAGATACAAGGCAAGAATGAATACAAGAGATCCTTCTTGAAATTCCAATTTATCCACAGATTTGGCCATCACAAGAAATTGTTCAAATTTTTCAATATTATAAGGACCATGAGGAAACATGATGGAGATTTTGAACATTCCATAAAAAAATTCTTTTAAATTTAAAATATGTTGACAATAAAGTAAATATATTTTGGCCATTTTCTTCCGATTCACTTTAGTTTGTCCAGTTTTTTCCCAAAGTGAGTAAAGTAAGGATCTTAAAGTTGACTCGGAGAGAATAAATGGTTCAGGAATAGCTTCGGGTAGAGAATTTTCCATGAAAAACTTGTTTAATTTCTTGTATCGTTTTAGCTTGGACCGAGCTTTCAAAACATATTCATCTACTTTTGTATCCACTGCAAAAGCTGGTGAAGATTGAATACAAGTAGAGGTGAATGTCGAGAGTAACTGTATTGTTCGATGTATATGTTTATCCCCTTCCATGATTCCACAATATAATTTATAAAAGTCTACAAGTGCTGATGGTCCTGGAGATATCAAGTCATTTAATTTATACAACTCTTCAAATGATGCGATGAACAAGGGAAAATCTAAGAAAAATGGATCGTTGAGTAAAGTTGATGTGACCATTGTACTCAGTCTTATCAGAATGTTTCCTTCCTTTTCATTAAGATCCAGAAAATCACTCTCACTACTACTACCATCATCATCATCATAAATTGATGAACCTATTCTTTTCAACTGTACATCTCTACCTACTGAACTAACACTTGAAGGAGGATATGGATTCATCTTGTGATTTTGTTGTAGTTTTGTTACCACCTTTTGTATTTATATATATTCTTCTTAATCTTCTTCTTAATTTTATGCTCTTGTGGTTTTCGTATCCGATGACGTTTGGAGTATTTATATTATTTATTGGTGATTGAATTTTACAAAAATATACACAGCAAAAGAATCATTTCTGTACTTTTGTATCCAAGATCCAAGATGACACAGGTGGAGGTAATTAAAAGTGTAATATTTATAACTTACTTACAGCATATTATAAGTACATTTCTGTAATTAAACAAACCACGAAAAATTTTAATAATACAAACAAAAACATGATAATATTGTAATTATAATATTTAGTGACAGCTGACTTTTTACTTTTAACATCTGTAATCTGTAGTCTCTCTGAATTGGCATATATCTCATAAATAAGAAATACAAAACATTAAAGATTAAAACGTTTACTTACAATTTGAGGAACACACTCTTAATTCTTAATTACAATGTCCGTTAAATACCTTGTTGTAGAAGAAGGTGAAAATTTTCAAAAAATGCGAATTAAATCAAAGTATCAAATTTAATCAAAATTTTTTTTACATATTTGATTTCGGCAAATTTTGCCTCGCTGTGAGAGCTTCGTTGGTAGAGAGAACGTTTTTATTCACATGTAAAATGAATCGTACAACAACAGTGTATAGAGAAAAGCCTCACAAAATCTATCAGTTTTTACAAAATTCTACTTAATTTGTAATTTTTATATTATCAGTACACACTATACAGAAGCATTAAAAAAACGTGTGCTATCAAACATTGAACAATATTGTATTACACATAATTGTGGGTACTCATACAAACGTCATAAGTACATCAAAGACAACAGGGTGTTTTAAAATCAAAACCGCAAGTTGACAAATTACGAAATATCATCAAAAATAAAAAAATCAAAGGATAAACAAGATGCTTTTGAGAGATTTCTAGAAAAATGTCATTATGCAAAAAAACAAATTACTAATGAGTAGAATCTCTAAAACTGCCAACATCTCCTTTTTCTTGAAGCCGAAAGCTTGCATTATCTCCTGAAACTTTTGTATGGGCAGTAGACCCCAGTTGGTTCTGGCCTTCAGTTTTATATTTTGCTGCAGCCTCAGTATATGGAAGCTCAATTGGACCTTCTTCATCCCAAAATAAGTCCTCCACCATTTCTGGTATACCGTTGACATTCACTTCGTCCACCATTAAGTAAGAAACTGATATATGTCTATCTATCAAATAATTGATTTCAAAATCATCGTCATCACTGCCAAAAGGATTCACTAATGTCTCCGCGACATTCAACCATCCCATATAAAAGAAAAACTAGGTAATTAGAAAATTAGGTGAAACAAATTTTATTAGCATACATGATATTATGCACTATAAAGTACATATTTGTATGTTTTGTATTGCACACGACAAATAATCCTTTCCGTTTGCGCATAATAAAGCAACAACACTTTAACTTTTGATTTTTGGTACTTGATATTTGGTAGTAATCAACTTACTTCTATGAATAAGAAGATTGGAAAATGTAAATCAACTTCACCGGATTTTTGTTCCACGACAAACTCTGAAAATTTTAGAAACTGACGAGCCATTATTGAAACAGTAAAGTACAAATACACTGCGAGTGTGACAACCTGTAAAAAATGGTTATTTATGGGGTTATTTCTTGCACAATTTTCAGTTGAAGTCATTATTCATTATGATGATATAAATGTGACATTAAATATTAAATATTCATACCTGAGGATACACCAGGGGAATATAAACCCAATCATAGCACAACAAAATTTGAAGATTTGACCGGAAATGACAAATTTCTTGAACCAAATAATTAAGTGCAATTTCATCCAAAACTTTTTTCTCCTTTCTTGCTTTTGCAGCAACGTTTGCTGCCCAAACTAGAGGAACCTATGTCCACAAACTAGATGATTATTAATTATTATTAATTATTACTTTATTAATGTCTACTTGTATAATGCATCATTTTGATTTTTGATTTTTTGATGTTACTACACATTCGGATTCATATTCATAATAATAATTATTGTTACTACTAATTTTTACCCAGTATTTTGGTTGATTAGTTTTTTCGCCCAAAGCATCAATAATTGCCTTTTCTGATTCCAAAAGGAGACCTTGAAAAAAGAAAAAAATATGTTAATGATTTAATTGAGGTTAGAAGTAAAATGGTTATACGTTATACAAAAAGAATTGTGTTATACTCAGAACAGAATTTACCGTAATCAACCAGCTTTAAACTTTGTTATTTACAATTTAAAAATGACATACCGGATGTAATCATGTGCTCATATGTAGGAAAACGTTCTTTGGCTGGAGGACTTATTAGCTGCATGGCCATGACGAAAGCCAAATTGATATAACGCATAATGGTTCTTCGAATCATTCTTGACTTTTCATCTTTTCCAGTGATGCTTGTACTAATCGCCAGTGCTACTCCATCCGGCCATGGAATCATAGAAAATTGAGCCCACCATCTGTCCATGATATGACTAACATAGAAACCCAGGATAAATGACAATGGTATCATAGACGTATACCGTCTACAGTACACACAAAGTTTCTCAAATATTCTGTAAATTAAAAGTCAGGAATAAATAGTTAACTAGTGAAACAATACTGTCCCTTTTTTCTTTGTTTATTTTTCCCTTTTTTTATTTGATGTATTTGAGCAGTGAACATTGGAAATTAACTGGAATTTCGAATTTTAACATGTTTGCCACGAGTAAAATGTATATATACATAAACGCGTTATAAACTTACATTTGCTGTTCGCGATCTAGAATTTCACGATAAAGATAACTAAGGAAAAAGTAAAACATCATGTAAAGTGTCAAATTGAGCCACACCAACTTGTAAATACTTCCCTTCCATCTGAAATACAAGACACAGGACACAACTACTCACATTATCCATTATCAATCATAAGGGTCAAGAAAATTGAGGTATAAATACACAAATCCAGGATTAATGTTAGTTAAGTGTTATATGTCAGGTCTCGATAATAATATACCTGAAAAGTAACTTGAGAAAGGCAATGTTGCAATTTGCAACTTCAGCGGAATATGGAACCGTCATCTTTTTTTTCTCCTTCTCATTATCCTACTTTCTCCGTTGGTCTTCTTTTTTGTTTACAAAGCAAAGGTATTCTTACAAAAATGATGCCACATGCCAAATTTCAATGGAGGTGTATATAGTAAAACGTAAAAATGCTGGTATGATTTATTCTTTATGCAGCTACTTGCAATTCAATTCGCAACTTGATTGATGATTACAAATTCCAAGCACCAACAACCCTTGAAGAAGCAAAAGAAGATAATTTAATTGAGAATTGGGAAGACTATAAATTATAAATGATAAAGTAAAGTAGTTAGTATAGTAGTTAGTAGGTACTAACTATATAGTTAGTATATAGTTAGTAGTTAGTAGTTAGTAATTAGTAGGCTAACCAAAAACAAGTTTTTGTAAAAGGGGGGCTATATGGTTGGATGTTGGATGCAAGCAAAAGGTAGTTTACTTTAAAAGTGTGTTCAAATTTCAATAACTATTTTCTTCGGAACCGGAGTTATGAGACCGTTGTTGATGTTTTTGGCGTATTTTCTAGAGTAACATGGATTTTAATACTTTTTTTGCAATTTGCCGTATATACACAGCAAAAACGGTTTGGTAAAAAAGATCGAACTTTGGTTAAGATTACTGAAGCTTCAGTCATTTATACAGA
>JAQGBH010004954.1:0-15451 GCA_034698265.1 Sminthurinus aureus
TTCGGCAAGGAAATCAATTACTTGTTTGTGACTACTTCGAGAAAATTCAACTCCACAGCTAGATAAAATGAACAATACATTCAGCTCTTTCCCTTCCAATTGTATCTTGTATCTGTATCCCTTCCTTCCAAAAGTCTGTCTGTTGATAGTGGATAATGGTAATGATCATAATGATTACAATGAGTTTACCCGAGCAATTTACTTTTAAGCTGCTAAATTTTTGTAAAAAGTGTTAATTTTTTCCCCAACAAACACGCATTCTCCTTTTATATTTCATTTTCTCGTTTTCATTTTGCTCCATTTTACTTTTTCTTAAACATTATACCACAATTTCCTACTTTGTAATTTTTACTTTTTATGATGTACCATAATAGTGTCGTCATGATATCAGATTTGAGATACAATAATGAAATTTACTGAAACACACTCAAAGTTTTTTACAGCACACTGCATACAAAAATGTACACTATACACGTGTGATGTGTGACATGACTGATGAGATGAGTTGTCTCCCTGCATTATTAAATATTATTATCATACATGATACATTATATATTATACGCTTTATAATTGGAGTTATATTGTGAAAAATTAATAACTAATTGCGGAACATTAGAACACATTAAAAGGACATGTCACACCATAGAATAAAGAATAAAAGGTTTTGATGCTCTTGATAATGATGATGATGATGATTACAACAGTGGAACAATTAGTCTTAATTCTGGATTAAATGACAAGGATGGTGATGAAAGTCAAGAAGAAAATGCATGTACATAAACCGTCTCGTCTCCTCCCTTTCCTGTCGCTTCCATTATTCCATTATTTCATTACTTTGTTGTTATACTTTATTTTTTAGATTCTTGTCAATTCATTCTATGAATTCCATACGTGTGTATGTGTTTAGTGTTTACATTATTAATAATAATTCTTACGTCGAGGAATTCAAGAGTGTCAAGTTTCAAGTGTCGATGTAGAGTGTGGAGTTTTAACTACAAATTCAGCTATTGTGTATCATGACGAATGTTTCCATTAAAATATAGAGAACAATGTACAATGTACATTGAACTGCCACTGGAGTAAAAATAATACGTAGTATCTTGCATGTTTTTACCTCCAACCCAAATCCAAATCCAAATCCAAATTTTAAGACAACATAATAATAATAAATAACAAATAATGGTACAGTTATACACGCTTCAACAACATTATATTTTTACACTATACATTGTGACATTGTCTCCCTTTTAATCTTAATTTGTATTTTATGGCCTTCATTCGAAATTCTACTGTATACTGTATTCTGTATTTCATCCATTTGTTGAATGCTGAATGCTTAACTTTGGAGAAGATAAATTAAGGAGGTTGGTGCTGCTGCCGCATTACAATTTATTTTCTTATGGATTATGGAGTGAATCATCTATGGACATTGGACATATTCTGGTTGTCGCCAGACAACTTCCATTTCTACTCAAATCCGAAGTACTCAAGTCTCAAGTCTCGAGTCAATGCAACTTACATTGCGCATTGAGCATTAAGCAACAGCCTACGAACTGCATTCATGTGATTATTTATGTACATTTTGTCATCGACATGGACAAATAAAGGATTATTGCCCACATAGATAAATAGCAAAATGCACTCTTTTCTACATTCTATTGTTGAGTTCTGCGTGTAACTTTGAATGGTGAATGGTGAACAAACAACAAATAAACAAGCAATTCATGGCGTTTACTTGCTATTTTCACAGTTTGTAAGCACACCATACACAATACACAATTACATGATGCAAAGTGCAGACAAACATGAAGATTCAAGATGAGCAAGGAGCAACGAGCAAGGTTAGTAAAATGGTTGAACTTCTCGTCACAATAGGTGTAGTTTATTCATGTATTACAGTTTATGGTAGGCAAGAAAGAAAGAAAGAACCATTTGTGGAGAAAAAAGAGGAGAAAACTACCACAAAATTGTTACAAACAACAAACAACCCCATCAACTTTTTTCAAGCCTGCATCATATTCTATAATATTATTGTATAATTTATGCAGAATGCAGAAAGGAAAGATGCATTGACATCAGGTCAGGGTTAAATATGAATCAGGCTTTTTATGGTCAGGATTCCTCACAAGTCAGAAGCTCAACATTCAATATGTAATACGTTCTAAATTCCAAAACGGATGAATTATATAAACAATAAGGAATAAAAATACTTGGGAGTTGAGAGTGAGGAATGTACAATGTACAATGTACAGCAGAAATACTATGGTATAAATGATAAGGCATACACTTTATACTTTATACTATAACCTATAATATACTCAAATCTCAAATGACATAACATGATAAAGTATTCTTTTTGTCAGAAAATGATAATAAAGTATATAACGACCCAAAACCACAACATGCGTACATTTTGCACAAAAATGCTGCAAAATTTGCAAAAAAAACAAGAGTCGATCTACACGGCATTTATACGAGGCTGTTGATTGTTGATTGTTGACAGAAAGGGAAATTACATGTATTCAATGTTCAAGAGAAAAAAGAAAAAAGAATGAAAAGAATATCATAAAATGAAATGAAGATCAAGGCACGTTTACATGATTTTCCTTCAAAAACCAAAACAAAAAATATCCTCTAGACTCTAGTCTGTAGTCGGCTTCGTCTTCATCTTCATCAACGTAATCACAATCACAATCACAGTCGTCATTTCAGATTTCAGCCATTTGCTCATTTTTTTTTCATTGTATAACCACATCATCATCAGCACAAAACACAGCATAATAATCCCTAGGTATAAAATGAGTGACTGACTTTTTGTTGCAGATTCTACATTCTCCAATGTACATGGTTGGATTTGTACCTACAAAATAAATTGTACAATGTACACTGTGAGTTTTGAGTTTACATAAGTTTTTCGCTCCACTGCTCTTTTTCTCTTTCAACCACTTGCACTTGTACTGTTCTACTGTCTACCTTTTCCTCTGCTATAAATATACATGGATTGAAAAATTGAAAAACAAAAGCGATCATTAACCATTAAAGATTACAGTGAACAGAGAAATAGAGTTGGAATTTAGAATCTAAAGACACTCAGACATCTTACTTCATTCACAATTCAGAGAATGACAAGAATTGGGTAAAATGTGGAAGTAGTTTTAAAAAGGTCGCTGCAATAATTTATGTAAAAACATGTTAATGATTACCTAATCATAATATACGCTCCTATTGCTTGTTTTTTTGTTGTTTCATGTTTTATGCATCATTCTAGATTCTAGATTCTAGTGTGTGAAATTGAAATTCCTGTTTTTAGTTGTAGATATATTCCATATTCACCACATTTGCCTTTTCCTTTGAATTCTAAGACTTGAGACTTGAGATTCGAGATTCGAGACTCAAGAAAGAATAATAAAGTGCGAGCAAAAATTAAACTAGACCCAAAATATAATACAGTCTGCGGTCCACGGCAAAATGTGGTTTCAATTTTCAATACCTACTAAAAATTATCACGAAAATCAGCCTCATTTTTTTTACAATTTAGTACCATTTTTGTACCAGAATGTCCGGAGGGTAATCCTGATTAAAAATCATCATCATTGTCATGTCATGAGATGGTCAGAGCATATTAAATTAAATTAAATTGCAATTACAATTAGATGTAAGACACAAGACAAAAGACAAGTGATTGTGCATAGATTCTACATGCATAGGTTTCCATTTTCATTGTTGCTGAATAAAGTGACGACACATAAAGAGACATGAGATGTCTACTTGTCTACGTCTAGTATCTAGTATCTGGTTTGGTCTCGGTGAAACACGAATCATTTACGTATTTGGTAAATCCTTTTAAATTTTTGGATTTCCACATTTAATCATTATCATCATCACCAGCTTCACCATTCACCATCATCTTTGTCTTCGTCTTGAGCACCACAGTACTTAATTCCTTCTCATCATGTCATGATCACTATGTGGATGGCCACAAGACACAAGTCAACAACAGCTCGAATGTCGACAGGCCACAACAAGCCAAGCTAAGCCATGCAAAGCAAAGGAAACGAAATGACCTCAACGGCCTGGTTGTTGATTGAAAGTTGAAGTCGAAGTTGACTTTTGAATGACCGTAGGTTAGGTTGGCTTGGCATGGCATGGCATGGCTTGTTAAGCTCTAAGCTCTCCCGTATTTGGCCTAATGTAGGTAATGTGAATAAATATTTGCATAAATGCCATATGCGGGAAGCCCTATTTGCTATTACAGTTTACAGTACCTACAAAATCATTGAAAGATAATCAGTTTTCGTACAGTTTGACCGTTGATGCATTAGACATTATACATTGCACAATCAACAAGCAGAAAGCTCAAAACTGGATTCAATAGCAAATAGCAGACTTGGGTCGTTTATATCTGTTTTATGCATTGTACAGTTTATTCCATTTATTCATTGAGATGGGCAGCTGATTCATGTCTTATTAAATATGTATCAACTATCAACACACTCTTTTCATTTTTTCTGTTATTCGAATGACAAGGAAATTACTAGCAAAAGTTGCCTATCAAAAATAGCACAGGTATACAGAGTACAGAGTATAGATATTTGCTACACAGTAAGCATGTTCAATTTTCAATGTACATTTTGCCACACAACCCACCCGACTCCACTTCCATTTTTGCTCATCTCTTACATCTTACATAATGATTTTTACATTCCATTACAAATGGTAAATTATAATATTTTTTTGGAAGTGAATGATTACATGATCATTTAAATTTATTATAGTGTCCAAAAAAACAAAACAAGATAAAATATTTCTTTTTGATAACCTATTAAGATGTAAAATTCAAGTTGTTCAAATAAATAATAATTTTTATATTTGGTAGCGTATTGAATATTAAATAATCATGGCAGATGAAACGTTGAATGCCGAATCTCGACTCTTGACTCTAGACTCTCGACCATCGAGGATTGAGATTTGAGACTTGAGAATCACCAAAATAGTGAAATTATCGACAGGGAAAAATTAACTATACTCTATACTCTATACATTATACATGACAAAATACATAAGTGTGTGATTGTCAATTACTGAAAATTGACACGCGACAATTTTGCTACCTTTACTATCTATAATTGTTTTCCCAACGGTGGTTACACATTACACATGTATATTATTGTATAAATGCATGTGCAAAAATTTTAATTTATGATATGAGCCTGGAGGAAGAAAAGTCCGTTGTAGTAAAAAAAACATACATACTGCTAGTGTCTTGTAACTTGTACCTTGTATATAACTACTAATATCCACATATTAGTCGTGGGTAATGACAGAAAGAGCTACTGATTGACAGGCAGTTGCCAATTAAAAAACATATAATGATGGCACACACCAAATATTAAATATACAAAACATACTACACAATACACACAACATAGTGGTGTGGTAACTGGTGAACGGTAATGAAACAATGAAACTGACGGTGAAACAATGCAAATACACAACACACAGTACGCGCTCCCGTGTCTTACACTTCTTACTTATTATTGATGGAGAACCCACTGCTTACAGCTACAAACTACAAGCTATACATACATGTATCATCGATCCATCAATGTTCAATGCACATTGCACATGTATTCCTCCCGTGGAACTGTAAATAATGGGTAATGAGTAATGAACATACTTAGATATACGATATACGACATACAGTAGGCGAAGAGGCCCGAGAACAAAACAAAAAGTATTTATGTACATGAAATGTACAGTATCTAGTGTCTAGTATCTACTATCTACCTACAATCAATACCACATACCACCAACTAACCAACCAGCAACAGTCAATAATGAAATAAAGATAAAAAACTTATTTATTTACAATGTCGCTTATGCACTTTTGTTCTTCACTTTTTGCCCTATACCCAATGCCCAATATGTACATTGTATCTACATCGAGCATTGGACACTGTACATGATTCTCCTTGTAAGTTCATAGTCGATTTGAGACTTGAGACCTGAGAGTCGTAAATTTCACACACTGCAATATCACATCATAAATATCTAATATGTATTTTGTATTTTCTTTGCATCTTAAATCTTCAATTTTCAATCTTCAGTGAATGCTCATGTACAGAAAATTCATTCATTCATTTATCATTGCACTTATGCAGACCACAACATTAGACATTATAGAGTGTCCATGTGTTATGTACAATGTACAATTCAAAAGCCGAGAGGCTGATACTGAGAGCGGACTTAGATGAAAGGAAATGAAATGAAAAAACGGCTCCTGGCATTTATGCCTGTTTAAAGAACTGTGATTTGCATAAATATATAAGTACATGTGAGGACTCACAGGATTCTTCCATTAAATATTTACCATTTACCATTTATCACATGCATATTGTTCCACTGTAAAAGTTGTATCTTTTATCTAACATCTAACATCTACCGTTAATTAAAATCTATCAGTATGTGTTTTTACGGTATGGTACGGAATATGGGACGTAACTTGAAACTTGACTAGGCTTCATCCTTTTTTCTTCATCAGCTTTGAATCCTGAATCCTGAATCCTCAGGCTCAAAAATTTGGTCAGACAATTTAAAATTTAGAATTCAGAATATTTCACATTTTCTTCTCATCTTTTCTCCTTCGTTTCTGGTTTTTCAAATACAATTAGTATTATTAAAGAGGAAATTCATTTTGTGAATTATTGTGCTGCTAAGTGCTTCACTCACTCTTTTCTTTCAGTCATCAGCCAGTTACCACAGTTTCCAGTTGCTTAACCACTACAACTTCTGCTACTACTACTGGCTTCTGATTTGGAGAAAGAAGAAAATATGGTACAGGCTAAGATCAATTCTCAATTTGTCCATTATGGATTGCGGATCTGTCTATAAAACGTATCAAGTATTCATGTGTGTTGGGTATTGGGCATGTATAATAATATTGTTATTATTATTATTTGTAATTGAAAGGTGGGAGCGGTTTATTCTCTATTGGATTCTCAATATTTTTGATATCCAATATCCAATGGCCATTCTTGATTCTTGATACTTGTAAATAAATTGTAGTGTCGATGACCAAGTTTTTTTCTTTCTTTCCTGAACCTCTTGTTTTGTTTTGCATAATATTTTGTAGCTATTTTATATTGTCTACATGCTACATGCACTTTGTATTTTATATGCACACGGGGCATGAGCTTTTCATACTTTCATAGTTCCAATTTCCAAACATGGAGCCATCGGTCGTCAACAGTCGAAAGATAAACGATATCGCAAATCTTGTATAATATTGTATATAAAATGAAAATTTATCCCACCCAATCGGTTAGAGTTTAGAATGAGTAAGTCAATAATAATAATAATAAGGAAATAATACACACTACACAGAGAGATAGATAGCGACGACAAATAAGGATGATGATGAGTGGAAATAATGTTTTGATTTTGAGCTCTGGATTTAGATTTGGACTTGATTTTAGGTTTTAGGTTACTCTTTACACTTTACATTGCTCTTGCGGCAGTTTGACTCGAGTTTTCCATGTATAAGTAATGAACATTAAATTATTATTATTTATTATATATATAATTGTGTGTTGAACTAGAACATGATGATGATGATACATGACCAATGCTCAAACTAATGTAATGTGAGTGAGTATGTGCTCAAATTTTATTTATTTTATGTGTTATTATATTTTAGTTTTTACAGTAGTGCGACGTACTTTATTCTTTGTTATCTTTGTCAAAACCTAGACTATTGACATTCGACTACTGTATTGACAATTGACAGATGAGAAAGAACCAGGAATCAAAAACAACAAACTCTGCACTACGCAATACGTAATATCTAGAATTTAGAAATACTGCAAGGAAGAAGCAAAAAAAATTACTTACTTTACACAATGTGATTCCAGTATCCAAACTTTCCATAAAAGTGGTTGGTGCGATACTCAAATCCGGGTAGAGGGTTTTTAACCTATTTAAAAATCATGATAAAATTACAAAAATGTTTTTTAATTGTATTTTCCACACAGAAATTCATCCCTTCATAAAAATAAGACGTCTAGATTCTAGATTCCAGAGAATGTACTTACCAATCGGATAAATCTTCTTTCATAGCCCACAAATAGTCATCGGAACTTTTGAATGGACGGAACTCCCTCAACGTCAAGAGTTGAGGGCGAATTATATCCTCAGAAATTAGCATTCGTTCCATTTTGGCCGGTTTGTGGGATTTTGGAGGTTTATTTACACTAGCACTACTAATTAGTACCGAAACTTTGACCGGACTACCAAAAAGTCGACAGGGCTTCACCTGTAAGACAAACAAATAAAAATATGTCATTAATAATCAGTAATTGGTGATTAATCTGTAATAAACAGTTCATTTTCAACAGAATTTGGTGATAGTTTTAACATGGGCAAATGGGCATTTTTTGTGCCTTTGCATGATTCATTCGAAATTCGAAATTCAAAATATTTAACCAATTATTTGGAATTTGGAATAACAAGGATTATTATTTATTTTTCAAAATACACTTTTCGTACCAAAATTGAGCACGACCTTAAGTTTTTGTACACCTTTTAAGCGTGTCATCTATCATTTCAAATTTATGTAACTATCAAATATCAAACTGCCTAATTTTTCACATATCACATAACACGTGCACTTTGCTCATCTCAGCACAGGAGCTCTGTGAATGTTGATTTTCCGTTGATTTTGATCTGTATCATTTACGCATTTTGCTACAACTTGGTTCTTCATTATTGTCAAGCTGCCGATGACATTTTCAATATTTACTTTTCCTTTATATTATGCACAAACTTTGGCAGTTGACAGTTGACATGCACATCCCGATTCCAATTCCCAATTCCCAATCAAGAGACACAGAGAAAACCCCAAACTTGTATTTGTATTTTCCCTTTCATTCCTCATTCCTCGATTGAGTATTGAGTCACGCTACATTACGCTTTATGCTTTATACACACTACACACTGAAAACTGAAAATATTACAGCATCAAACACCAAGCATCACTATTCGGTAGTTGATTATATTGAGGATTGAGAATTGAGGTACAGAGTATATACAGAGTACGGAGAGGGATGTTGAAAGGAAGTGGGATATTTTCCGTGCAAAATATTTGCCCACTTTTGTTCCACACTAACAACTAACTGAAACCTTACACATGACACATGGCAAATACTCAAAACGCAAAACTCTCTGCCATTGGCATTGTCACTCACACACATGCTGTATTTATACACTACATAATACACAATACACGTTCACCTGCTCTGATTCTGATCCTCGTTTCTGATATTGAAAATGTATTTTTATTTATTCGTCACATGTATAATACACAGTTCATGAGAATGACGTGAGCATAATATACGTTAAACGCGTTCACTTTGATCCTTTTGTACAATTACAGCGTATTTATAATGATAATTATTGATATCATTGAAAAGTCGAGTAACGAGTAAAGAGTAACGAGGTAGCAAAATTGTGGAAAACGGAGTGCTGTTGTTGTTGTTGTTGCTACTCATGATGCTAACTACTGACTGACTAAGTCAGAGAGAGAGAGAGGAGAGAGAGACGTGAGTTAGTTACCATTCCATTCCAGGGGCCCTCAACTATGTATGCATCTAGTATGTAGTATGTACCAAACTAGTGTTTATTCTATCACAAATACAAAGAGAGAGAGAGAAAGAGAATAACAAATAATACTTGATATTTTATTACAAATATCCATCTAAACCTCTACACACAAGACGAAGTAGAAAATGACGAAGAAGTAGTAGACATTAGACATTCGACAGTAGACAAGAGCGAGGTCGGAGAGTGAATTTGAATTTGAATTCAAGTTACTCACATATGTGTACAACTGTAATGCATTTTTGCAGTATAAACTTGTACTTTTATCTCGCTCCTCCCCATGTCTTGTATTTGCTGTATATTGTAAATTCTTATTATAATATTATTATTATTATACATAATATTCCTTCATCATGTCAGAGTCAAAAGGTATGGAGTATGGAGTTTAGAGTATAGAGCATAGAATATGAATATTAAGTTACAAATTTTGCACCCCATCATCAGCCCACCTTGTTGTCTTTTGCTCTTAATATTGTCATTATTATGTCTCTTTCATCTTGCACGTTACACGATGACAAAATGGAAAAAGGAAAAGGACTCACAATTCATAATAAATAATAATACATAATACATGTAAGACGTATAAGTATGCGTATCATTCTATTATCTATGTACGCCTTTTTATATTTTCCCCTCTCTCTCTTTGTCTCTCTCTCTCTCACATTATTTATTTACAAATTACATGACATAACATAATAAAACTGTATTGTCATGTTCATGTATGTTGGATGTATAATGTATTGCTAAAAAGACATTTTTGTTTTGTTTTGCATTTAAGGGATTCCTCTGAAGATCTACCAGCAATCCAAAAATCCAATCGTCAATAAACAAATGCTTCAAAGTCGAGTATTCTTTATCTATATTTGACTAAGTGGACCACATACCTACACATAACACACAATACTAATATAATACAAAGTGTACGTGTTTTGTGTTTTCTGATTCTTGACGTGAGCTAAGCTCTCGAGTCTAGAGACTCAAGAGTCTACATTTAGATCGAGAGGTTTTTTTAAATATGTTTACCTTCACGTAATATGTAGTTTCCTTCTTACGGTTTAACATTTACATTCACATTCTACATCCTACATTCGACATTAGACATTCTGCGTTGTACTTGGTACTTGGTGTTTTAGTGTGTGGAATTGACATTAGGCATTAAACATTAGCATTCCATTACAAGATTTAAGATTTACAAGTGTCATATTTCTCACACTTTGTACTAGTATCTCGTATCTAGCATCTAGTATGATCTTCAAGATTTCTCTCTGTCGTTTAATTCTGTCGGTATGATGTATGATGGAGGGTAGAGAATACAGAGATATTTATCTGTCCACACCTCTCACCTCTGTCTTTCTCTCTCTCTTCTCCATCCTTTCACCTAGAATTCAAATTTCAAATGTGAGTCGAGAGTTGAGCTCGGATCGTCACCGTAGGTATTTAAATAACGTAATATGTAATGCATCTATGAAAGCATACATTTACATAATATAATATTATATTATGCACTGTGATGTCTTCATGTCACATAAAACCGGTTCCTAAATGTATTACAAATCTCTTCTTATGTTACACTCACATGTTTAAAATATTAAAGACTAAATAGCCAAGACTGAATTGTCAAGTGTCAAGTGTGGTGAGGCAGAAGAAGGGTTTATTTCAAAAATCACAATTACAATCACAATCACACCTTATCGTATCAAAGATTGACAAATTCCAATTTTTCATCTCAACAATTTTCCGGATCATTAACTTTCAAATTATGCCTTTAAATATATTACAGATACAAAGTATTATGGATTATGGTTAACATCCTTTACTTTACTTTTACTTGTGCGTGGTGAACATTCTTTGGCTATTATTTGAAACTGTGCATATAATTGCATCTTATTTCAGCTTGTACAATGGAAATAAATACATAATCAATTGTATCACAGATGTAATAATGAGAAAAGGAAAAGCCTTTCATCTTATTTAACACTTACGATTACTAATTAGCACAGACGGGAGTGAAACTAAAACAAAAAACAGCATCAAGTATTGAGTATAAAATATAAATACAGGAGAATTAATAAAGAAAATGTACCTGAGCTTGGTTTAAACTTTGCTCAGTCATAAGTTTTGAAGTTAGTCTCATTGCTTATGGCTCCTTGTAAATAAATATAATGTATACTGTGTACTTTGTGATTAGTTGTGATCTATGAGAAGTTGAGTAGATAAATGTGTAATGAATTAGAGTGGGTTGTGTGTGTGATGTGTGTGAAGGAATTTCAGAGATTTAAATTATCATAATAAGATGGTCACGAGAGGAACGCGAATGGAGGATGGAGAGAGGAAATTAGATGTAGAATGTGGAAGCACATGCACAATCATGGAAACTATTGCACACATAGGTATAAAGAGGAATGATCATGTACTAGAATTATGTAGACATATTGTATATTGTAGGGATAAGTAAGCTCATGTTTTGCAGTGAAAGCTTGTGTAATTGAACATTAAGAAAAGTGCAGATACTCAAATCTCAGGTATTTATGATGTAAAATGTAAATAAATAGGTACAACATCATGTCATAAAATAATATATAATACTACATAATAATAATATAATGTCTCATGCTCACCACAACCACAAGTAAACACAATTGACAATATATATAAGTACAAATAAAAACAAAAACATACAACGCATATTTATGTACACATAATATCATGAGCCATGAGTAAATGAGATTCTAGAGAAACAATGGTTGATTATTTGTCTCGATTCTCGATTCTCAATTTGAGAATGTCGTGTCTCGTCACTCTCACAAAAGATACTTTTAAATTTTCTACCTTCAACGACAATGAGAGTGAAGGTGAATCTTATGGACTGTTTGGTTTGGGATTGGAAATATTACGTGAAGAGAATCACTAAAAGTACCGGACAAATTACTTACCTATTTTCAATTGCAATATTACAGCATTACGGCATGTTCAATAATTAATGAACGCCTTAATTTTTGTCATATTTACTTTGTTTATTTACTACTAGTAAAAACATAAAGTAAAAACACGAGATTTTGTGATTCTATAATTCCAATTTTTGCTCCCATGGAAATATTATAATTAATTATTTATAATGTTTGTACAAATAATACATAGATGCACAATCCTCAAACCAGGAAAATCAATTAGTGTAGTGTGGTGTGTAAACACAAAAAATAGCAGTTTTCAACAATACAATAGACGGAAGAACTCACTTTTTGGTGAAAAACGGAAAGTGTTCCAGCACCGGAAACTATTATGTTGAATGTATAAACTATACCTTCTTTGTTTCCGAATCCCAAATTATGCCGTATGACGCAATACTGAAATCTTGTTTTGAGTTTGGAGTCCCTGTTGAAAATTGAAAATGCACTATGTACGATAACTTGTTCCTTGATCCGCCTCATAAAAGTTGACACTGCACTTAACTAATCCCTCACTAATCCCCTCACAAATTCACAATCAGAAATCAAAAGTAGTTGTAGAGTGTTTATTACTTATAACTAACTTACTACTGTACTGCTACTGAACAAAATTTGCAAGCTGTTATAAAAAACTGATTATTTTATGGTAGTAATCATAATAATTATTTTTGTTTTTGTACACAACACACAAGTTTGATATGAGATATGAGAGACACAAATAATAGATAATAGAACACTTGCACTTGAAACTTGGAGAACTAAATCATAAATTGTGTATAAAAATAGAAGACATTCAGCGAGTTCAATGTCGTGTCTTTATTCTTTGTTCGAATGGAAAATTGAAAGTTTTGGAAATGAATGCAACAGTTCAGTTTCCAGTTGCAACACCTACAAACGACATACAGATCAAACCAGACATGATCTCAGGGTTGTTGAAAAAAGGAGGGATAAATTAAGGTGGTGTTTTTTATTCACAAATCGTGAATCAAAAACAAGTGAGATTAAAAAAACTGTAGCAACAGATATATTTTTTGCTCTCACATTTTTCGAGCTGGGTCATAACTCCGGAACGCAAACAGTTATGGATATAATGCATGGCTCAATCGACTGGAAATACGATTTCCGGTTTGATGGAGTCCTAGTTCATCAAAATCCACCGCTTCTTCATGGAGTTATGGCCTCTCAAACCCTTGCAATCTTAAGTGCAACATCTTGTAAACCCTCATTATTATTATTATGTTATGCTACTTGGTTGCTACAGTTTTTTTAATCTCACTTGATTTTTGTTTCACGATTTGTGAATCAAAAACACCACCTTAATTTATCCCTCCTTTTTTCAACAACCCTGAGGTCATGTCTGTTTGAGAGTGCTCATGCAGATTCATTCACAGGATGGAAAAGCCGTAAAATGTAAATTTGATGACCGTTCGTTCCAAGCCAAGACTTGTGGAGTGATGAATCAAGATGTTCATGAGAACATTCGCTTACTTGTGTAACATGACTTTTGTAACACGACCCCCAATAGTGTATTTCTACACAAGTTCCAATGGATATCTACAGTCAACTCGAGTACAAAATTTGAAGGACATAAATACGCGGAGTCGAACTTACACAAATGCCATTTCTCTTACGCCTCTTTTACCTGTTGGAGTTTAAAACAGAGTATGGACAGTTCAATTACTTTTCTGAGGACCAACAAATTCAAACTTAAACACAGTCATGACAACGCTCATGAGTTGACAAAAGGTGACATGATGCGGATCCAGGCTCCAGTTTAAGAGCCGGTAGCCGGTGGACTTTAATTGAAAATCCCAGCATTACCTTTTTTCATGTTTTAATCTCAAACTGTTTGCTTTACACTTCAAAGCAGATTCAAATTCTAATTCAAATTCAGGTTCTCCTTTTGATTTTGAATTCGGATTCTAGTGCTGGAGGTTCTAGTTCAAAGTCAGTTTAATTTTAGATTTGGAAGATTGTACTTACAAATTGGCTACACTTGATTCTTTTGTCTTAATTCAGAATTTTGGTGGTAGAGATATTGATCTCTTTCGATTACGTGTTTGAGTGAACTGGACACTGAAATTTGGCATTGTGTGGACTTTTCTCCTTCCACATCAAATGTTTGGCATGAATCCACGTGGAAAGTGAAATTAAATTATTCATGTCAAATTCATACCAATGTTCAAAATGGTTGTGAAAATGAGTGAGATCTGATTAAGACTCTCAATTTAAATCGCTTTCTGGTGGAATGATGAGGATGACGATGAAAACAATGTGGTGAATACGGATGAGCATGAACAAAAAATCAAATATATCTGAAAATGAAAAGAGGTGCCTATGGAATTTATACACCTTGAACGTTGTTTATTGGATTGATGAAAGAAAATGATTCGAAAGTTACGAACGGAATATGATTGCAAATTTCCCAATAACCACAAAAGCCAAAACGGGGTCAATCTACAGCAAATGAGCGGTCTCAAGGACAGGGGAAAATCAACTGGCGTTGAACTCAAGCAAATTATTTTCACTCGCACTTTGAATTTGAGATTTGATTGGGAGTAAAAAATAATGTCAAGTTTAAAATATACACAAAATGCAAACAACAAATCCACATTCGACACTCGATGACACGAATTTTTTGTACTCGCCTTTCATGGAACAAAAGTTAGCAGCCGGCAGCTGAAAATCAAAAGTTGGCAGCCTGAGCTCAAATTACTACTAAATATTACACAAGTAATGTGAAAAAAATCACAGATCCCTTTAGTTACGATTTCTACCATTTTTCGCACTTCAAAGCAATTTATATAAGATTGTCTGAAATTTATTAAACAAACGTATTTGGTTTTTGTTGT
>JAQGBH010004955.1:0-15451 GCA_034698265.1 Sminthurinus aureus
TAATTAATTATGAATGTATATTTAATATGGACAACCTATTACTGATATATTAAT
Organism: Sminthurinus aureus; assembly: GCA_034698265.1. Classification (NCBI taxonomy): domain Eukaryota; kingdom Metazoa; phylum Arthropoda; class Collembola; order Symphypleona; family Katiannidae; genus Sminthurinus; species Sminthurinus aureus. The sequence continues at coordinate 55 of JAQGBH010004955.1, forward strand.
AAAATTACGAAGTACTAAACAATTGCATTCTTTAATTGTAAATTCTTTTTCTTTACTATCTAATAAAAGTAAAAAAAAACAACATTTTAATTTTATATTGTAAATATTATATCATTATTTTATTTAGCATACTTTAAAATTCATTTTCATTAGATTATTTTTTACTTTTATATATATTTTTTTACTTTTTAAAGATATTTTTATTCTTCCTTACCATAAGCATCATATGTATTGATTATATTAATGTATCCTAGGTTTTAAAAAGTTAATAATTAATAGTACTATTGATGCTTGTAAAGTTTTAACGATTAGGAGTTTTATTGGTTAGGGTTTTTCTTCTTCTCGTGATATTCCTAAAAAAACCCAAAAGGAGAACAACAAATACATATAAATAATTAAAACATTAATATTTAATTCATCAATACTAATATGCATTCCATATAATAAAATGAAAATTCAAATACTTTACTGTTGAGTACATGTTGTTATCATATTTTTTACCTCTATAGCTTTTTCCATGTCCACCCTTTTTTAAATTTTGAATGAATATACATAATATTTCTTTCCAATGCCACACGCAGGGAAGTTAGTTCCTGATTAAATGTATCATCAATAACAAGTTGTTTGTTATCCTTTCTATATTTCATCATTTCTTCTATCCGTTTAATCATTTTTGAGTTTTCCTCGAGAGCCATTCCCAACCCTTTCATTTGATCCTCGACAGACTTTGTTGGCTCTTCTGGAATATTTTGCTGTGTTTCTACTGGTTCAGGTTGTTTTGATGTGCCAGGACGAGGATCTCCAGAATAAGATGCTGTATTCATTTTCACCTGTCACAACAAAACATTTGCTATTAATGAACAGTATAAATATAATTGTGATTTTAGTTTTTAGTTCTATTCTGTTTCTTTTTCTATTTGGTTTAGCATATACACATTTGCATGTACATACAACTATGTCCATTCTATGTGTAATATCTTGATGAGATTAATAATTAATATGAAATTTCAAATGCTAATCATTAATAATGAACTTACCCTTTAATTGACAGCAGTGGATGCAAAATATGGAGTAAACAAAGAACGCACTTTTCCGGAGCTAAATATAAAAAAAAAAAAAAAAATATTAAAAGACAGAGGATGTATGCATGCAATAAAAAAGTATTTTTAGTAATTAAAACAACAAGAGTCTCATTTAAGAATCCTCTTGACCTGGTCTCATTTAAGAATCCCAGGATTTAGCATCAAGAGTCTCATTTAAGAATCCTCTTGACCTGGTCTCATTTAAGAATCCCAGGATTTTCCAAAAGAAGAAATTAAAAAAATTTTCACTTACTATTGTACTCTTTGTTACAATTGTCTATATTAAATAATATAAAATAATATAATATTAAAAATTAATACTTATAATTTATAATGTAAACTTTTATATTTTTAATGCATAACACACACAAACAAAATGAAAAAAAAGCAAAACATTTCTGATTGTAAAGTGTACATGTGTATATGTACATATACGTATATCGTAATGCTATATTTTGCAACACATTTCTTACCTCTGAGATGAAAATTTTCACACACCAAACCTATTTACTTAGTTATAGGAGGTCAAGATCTACCTAACCACACTAGTAATAAGTGACTAAATATTAAATAATCACTAAAAAAATTAAAAATAAAAATGAACTTTTTTTGAACTCTTCTCCAAAGGAAAATCCGGGTCCACTACTTTGAATTCTCCCGCCACTCCCAAGGGCATCTCCATATGCTATAGGATATGTATGTACATTGTATGTACACATATACTAATGCACTAGTGTGTACTTATGAATTATGATATTTTAATATTTTAAATGCCTTTAATAATATTTAATGTGATTTGACATTTAAAAATTAATTACTTTGTGATTAAATATTTAAATACGTATATACATGTATTGTTTATAAAACAACACAAAAAAGTAAAATACGTGTTTATAAATATTCCGACTGCGATTTATTAAAGAAATAATAGCGAAAATTATTCTTTTCTTTTTTTTGTATAATAATTAATAATAATAATATTACATCTCAGTCTATTAAAATAACACATGTGTAATTGCTTTATATTGAGTTTTTTCGTAAGCTCAATTAATAATACTACATCTAAATCACAGTAATAATTGATAAATAAATAATTAATAAGTATATTCTACAAGTCTTATTATACCCCTATAAAAAAATAAAAAGGACTTAATAATGTCTCGTAAGATTCATGTAAAAAATTCAACCATAGAAAATAATATATGTATCTTTTTTCTTTATTTTGAACTGTCAGTTCTCAACTGACAACTCATCATCTGTCATTCTGTCTGTGTATAAAAGTGAAAAAGAAAGAGAGATAGTTTGTATTTTAATATTTATGTATTTAACTACAATTAATCCCAAAAGTGAAAAATAATTAACTAATACTATTAATATCATAATCTTGACGACAGGTCCATATACAGAATGGGTAAGTATCTTGGCATTTAATACTTGTATGTATTATATCATTATTCAATATTTAACTATAGAGGGAAAATGATGTGTAGGGTACATATGTACATGTAATATACATTGCGTAATACATATTATTAATTATTATTATTAATTATTAAATTTCTGTAGCTACTACATATTATCGTGATTGGAAGACAAAGGAAAAAGTAGAGTCAATGACAGAAGAAGAAATAATTGAATATTTCAATATCAATTATCCTGAATTTCAAAAAGATTTTGAGAAAATGGCAAGAAAACGGAATCAAACAATAAAGGAAATTATTTTAGATGAGTTGGATGGAATGATGCCAGTAATGCATGATCCTAACTTTCACCCCCCACAACAGCAACAACAAAAATCAACTGATAAACAAAAGAGAAAGTCTACAACAAAATCAAATACAGAATCTGTACAACCTGGACCATCCAATTCAAAATCAAAAGAGAATCCACAGGAGAAAATTGAAAAATCAATTGAAAATATTAATATAAATCCAAAAAAATCTACAAAGTCCACCTACAAAACCAATCGCTACCCTTACCAGTCCGAACTCTCCACAGTAGTCCAACTAGTAAGGGCTTTCATGTACTCATTTTCCCCAGAAACAATAGAAGGACAAGATATTCTCTCTGACATGGTTGCTGATGGGAAGGAAGAAGAATCAAAGAAAAAAGGAGCTGCACTGACTGAAGCAGTGGAAAATTATCTGACAGAAAAGTGGTTAGCAAATCAATTAACAAGAGATTGCAAATGGAATAATTGTGGTCTCAAATTTGACTCACCTGAAGATGCATATCTGGTATGTATACTATATAATAATCAAAATAATTTTTTATTTTAATTATTTATTTTAAGATGAATATTAATTGAAACTTTACCATGTATTATAATGTTTAAAATGTAATATTGAATGTCATTTCTATGTATTAAAATTTTTAGCATTTATATTTTGACCACGTTCACGTTCAAAACCCCCCAACCCTCTGTCTATGGGGTACATGCGAAGAAAATCTCTCATTACCTAAAAATTTAATGGCTCACCTCGCTGGTCAACATGTATCCTTCTACCGATATCGTTGTTATGTAAGTATCTAGTAGTTTACATAAATGAAATGTTATAAAAATATAATGTTCCTTTAAATAGAGAAAAAATTGGATGGTTTAAACAGTTAACATTTCAATTTAGTAAAATTATATAACAGTATATTTATTGTTTTTTTCATCATATCTATAGGTCATCAGGAGAAATGGACAAAAATGTGACAACTACTATCCACAATCGAATAATTTTCAAACACACTTGAAGACTCACTCACAACAAGAATTTGAAAATACTTGGAGAATATTGGAGGATGAATATGAAACTATTACACAACATCCTAATAATAATACTTTGTACTTAATAGAACGACCAAAAAATAAAAAAACAATTTGTTCGTCCGAGGGCTGTGTAATTACTCCTCAGGAGGGTAAATTTTGTTCCCATCACCAAGAGAATCCCAATATTGTTAGAACTCAACCTGGGGAAATTTATATTCGTGATAAAAGAGGAAACATAATTGGTTGGTGGGGTAAAAGATGTCTATTTTTTAATATTAATGATCCAAATGCTCATTTACATTCTGAGAACTTTGTACAAAAATGTCTTTTAAATGATTGTAAAATGCCGAGCAATATCAAATTTCCTCCTTTTTGTGGTCCTTTCTGCAAAGAGTATTTTGAAAGAATTGTTAATCCTAGAATAATTAAATTAAAATTTAAAGAACTTAATTTTAATATTAATTTTAATACTCTTCCATCTGGACGTGAGAAAATGATTACATTTAATCCACCACAAGAAATCAAAAATGAAATAATCAAGAAAGGAACATCCGTCATTTTATTCCAGAAGTATATCGTCGTCGAAGAAGGTGGAGTAGTATATCATCAACGTATGTGTCCAATCAAAACCCATACAACCCCTACGACGACATCAGAAAAAAAATGTATTATATGTGGAACACACAGAAGAGCAAACACTCCAGACGCCCCATTGGTTGATCCATATGAAGGAAAAGATATTGAAATTAATAATGTCCCATATACAAATAAAAATTCAGACTCTGACTGGAAAGTAAACGACTACATTTGGGTTCGCCATGAATTTAAGCCAGAAGCAGTAAACAGAGAAAAAAAATTCAATCGTTTATGCTGGAACATTGATTGTTATAACACAACAGTACATGAAGATCAAGTTTATTGTTTGGGGCCTAAGTGTAAACTCATTGGAGAAAAATATCCAAAATTGCCATATAAAAATTAAAAATTTATAATGTCCATAATAAAATTATAACCCAATTTCTATTTTTTCCTATAATATAATAGTATTTACCATCGTATAATATTTTATTCTCCTTTTATATAAGATATGTAAATTTAATAATTATATTACATTACATACATAATAATAATATAAATATAATATAAATAACAAATAAATTTATTCCAAGTTCTACAACGTTCAGAATCGTGAACCAACACTACTACTTATTTTAAAAAAATTTCCTTCCATCAGTTGTAATATTCTAAAAAAATTTAATATTCGAGATTCCATATTATAAAGTTTCATGATTACTATGTACTATATACTAAATGTTCAATAAATCTTACAATATAATGAATAAAACTGAAATGTGTATGTTGCAATAATTGTCTCAAAAGCTTACAAGAAACATATAATATGGCATAAATAGTAGGAGTAGATGAATATTTAATTTTATACTTGATTCATATTTCATTTTATATATATATTATAGATATATTTCATTCAGGATACTCATTCTCAAACAGAGCTTCAACTCCTCACCAAGATTACTCAAGATGCTGCTATTCAAAAAGAGTCCGACGTTGCTGACATAGGTACACAGAAATCTACAGAGATTTCAAATCCCCACCAACAGAATGTTTTCAATTATAAAGATAACTACGACAAAGAAGATGGAAATCAAAAGAATAGTGAAATGGACATTCAACATGACTATTCATATTTTGGAGTGGATGTGGCTATTCAAAATGGGAATGGGCCAGGAGTGGAGATTGGAATCGAGACCACTCACGTCCAAAAGTATCAGGAAACGAAAGATACAACGGACGTAAGCACACAAAACTGTGAAACTTCTTCTTCCTCTGCTTCAACGCCAACTTTTGAGAACGTTGCATCTCAAACAGAAAAGGCTAGGAGAAAGTTTACAGAAGAAATGCTTACTCAATATGAAGAAATTGACATGTCAATGATGTACAAACATGAAGGTGTCAAGTTAACGTTGAAAAAACAAGCTTCTAATGCTGATACGATGACTCCGTTCGAGTACGAATCTCTTCCTACGACCCATAATAAGTTTTTGGGCAATCAAGAAGAGGAAGAAGGAACCATGGAAACGGGTCAATTTATCAGTCCAGTTAAAATACGAGACAGCTTGGTCACAAAACAAATGAAAAATTCTATGGCCAGTAGCTCTTCCTATTCCTCACATCATGTTTCAGAAATCCAAAGGTTGTTGAATCCTGGTGATGATGGTGATCGAAAATTCTCCTCTCCAGTAAAACAAATGGAAAACTACGAGTATGAGAAAGAAGAGGAAGGGGTAGTCAGAAACAATTTTGTGCAAGTTTATAAACCAACAATAAGGAAGAAGAAAACATCTCGAAAGTACTGCCTTATTTCCTAATTATTTTTCCCTGCTGAAAAATGAAATGAAAAACATTAAAAAAATTAGAAAGAGAGAACTACGTAATAACGTTATATTTTATTTTCTCATCACTCATCACTGATTTTATGACAGAAAATTGAAAACAATAAAAAACTTATGATTTTATGTTATTAAATATTTCACCCCAAAAACCTCTAGTACTTTTAGCTTATTCATGAAATGTTCAATTTACTTCAATTTTACATAAACAATTCCAATATGATGACGAAGCAGAAAAGTGAATTTGCTACATGAAGTAATTTTTAATAATTTTTGATATTTTTGTTTTTGTGAGGGTATGTAATATTATATTTGAATTTTTAAAGATGTGCATTTATATATAAAATACTTAAAGACAACAATAATTATTATTCACCTTGTACTTGAAACTTCAGTCTATTCTTTAAAATGTATAGGGTTTGTATTTTGTACTAGTAAGTTAATATAAAGTTAATGTAAACAGCGTGTATATAATATAGAGAGTGTGAGTTTAGAGTTTAGAGCATGACACATTTACAGAATTCAGATTAAGTTCTATATCGCTAAAGTCTAAATATAGACAAAAGAAAACTGCAAATTACTCAAAGCATTAAAAATCGTTTTATACATAGTCTTTTGTAAAGTCATTTATTTTTTTTAATATAAATGATATCAAAAAGTAATTTTTGTAGCCAAATTATCCAAACGGGCAACAGCTTTGTCCCAATCCCGGCAAAGTGGAGCATGTCTTTGATCCACAAACTTCTTTTCCCCTGTAATAGAAATCAATAATTAGTGATTAGATACAGTTACACAGAATGCAGGAGTGAAGTGGAGTTTTAGGAAATTATATTATTCAAGACAGGATCTTACTCAATAAGTGCAGTAATGTCAGCATGTGTTAAATCTCCCATTTCTGAAATGACCCAAGTAGTAAATCGACTTTGAAAATTGTCCGGAATCCCACCATTCTAAAAATTCAAAGATTCGACTAGTTACATTTCCAACAGGTGCAAGAAATCAAACCTAATAGATGATAGAGTATGTGAAAATTGTAAGTACAAGTACATGATTTTATTAACTTACCAAGATTTTTGGGCCAAGAGAATTTGGGACTGTTAATTCATGTTCCGGTGCTGGCTTTGTTCCATTCTTGTTTTTAATGTAAATTGATAAAGACGCATTCATCAACCAGGCTTGTTCTAAATATATAGGCAAGATTGCTATTAAATCTGTTACTAGTTTAATTTTTTTTAAATAAATTATATTTGCCTTTTTAGTTGGTTTTATTGGTGAAAAAGTACCGTAATCATTTAGGTCTTTGAAAAATTTTCCTTCCTCTGTTTTCTCTTGCTGTAACCTCAGTGAAATTCTAGGTTTCTCATCATTTGAGACTGGTGAACTGCCAATAAGTACTGCAAAGGAAACGCAGAGTGTGAACAAAGTCAAAATAGCGTCAAATATCTTCATTTTTTCTTGGAATTTTACAGTTTCGTAATGTGTGTAACGTTTTACTTTCAGTTTTCAGTTTTTAATGTATACTAATTGAACTTGTTTTGACTTGTGATTGCTAAATGATACGAGAATGACACGGGACAACTTAATAAGTGAATCAAGATGGCGAATTATTAATTTGTAGGTGCCGTTGACGTATTTACAGACTGAGTGTTTCATCATGGTGGGTCATAAAGGCGCTTAAATAGCCTTGTCAATCATGACAAGAAAAACAAATTTTGTTAGTTAAGTTAAACATTTTAATCTAAACATGAAAATGCAATTAGCGACGTCAAAGCAATCAAACCCTGTTCAACCCAATCAATCTGTGTTTCCAGTCATGATACAAAATATTCACACAGTACACGTTACATAAATATTCTGTGTATTCGCAATTCGTATCGATACGCCGTATTTCTTATCAAATTACCAAATATCCTGATGATGCCAATGTATACAAGTATATATATATATACTATAGTATATTATGTTGCTTCCCTTGGAAGCAGAATACTCTGTCATTTCAACTTGTATACTCTTCTAATTACTCAACAAATATTATTGTTATTATGATGATAAGTGTGATAAAAGATTTTCGTTCATTGACTAATATTGGCAAAGAACAAAAAGTTTCAAGTTTTTCATCATATTTTTCGTTTTGTGCATATACACATATTTTATCACACTACCATACTTTTTTATTTTTTTTATATTATTTACATCCGCACCAATTTTATTCATAGATATATATGCAAATCCCAAATGTCGTTGCTCGTGCTCACAATTCGTATTACATATTTAGCTCTGCATCGTACATTGTACATATCTCTCTTTTTCGGCTTATTTTGTGTTTGACAATGTGTAAAAATCCATGTAATCATGTGACCTATGAAATTAGTATATGTATTATGAATGATGAATCATGAATGGATCACAATTACAAAATTCATAATCGTTTTTTTCTGGCGTATCATATACTACGTATGTGAAACTGGCAAACTCGTAAAATTTCCTAAAGGTAATCAGTACAGTGTTTAGTAATCAATAGTCAATAAAGTCAATGGTCAATGGCAAAAGGTGTTTTTACTGGAATACAGTATATAATATACTTTTGTGTAATGTGCATATTAAAAAGAACCTGACTATGCAAATTTTTTCAAAGCAAAATATGGAAAATACTCAGAGAAAACACAATGTCATTGTTTTTCCATTTTGAAGGACTTTTATGTAACTATACACAATTGAGAAATTACATATTGTAGGACAAGATACCTAGAATGCATGTAGAGGTAATGATGTGTAATGTGTATATTACGTATAATGCCTTGTTTACATCACAAATTGTAAACACTGAATAAAAACGGATACATTTTGAATTTCGATTACGATTTATAGTGCAGCTCTATCGACAAAAGCATCAAAAACAATCATAAGATGTGGAATCACATGGGCGTCAAAAGTAAAACGTAAAGCATTAAGCCGGAAGTTAATTATAGCAGCATGTAATATCTCTCTACATTCTACATAGTACATAAATAAACGCGGATGTTCACAATCGCTATGAAATGGCCCGGAGCTTCTATTTATTTCATGTTGTAAACTGCAAATTGCAAACGCATGTAAAAAAAGTAATTATGTAATATTGCTAAAAGTGTTTATTTTATTTATAGAGCCTTTTATCGGTAGTAAAATATTAAATATTGTGAATTGCGATATTTGATGTTATATACTTTTATTTACATCGGTGTGTGTGATCTTTGTTTGTAAAAATGAAAAATGCACTTCCTCTTTTCATCCGCTCATGCTGTGGCATGTAAAATAATGAATGATGAATCTCTGACCGATGAATGTTGAAATTTGAAATCTAATTATAAGCTTCAGCATTTTAATTCTTATGTTATGGTATAAATAATTATTATTGATAAGATTTGCTCATGGAATTTCCTGATTTCGTCTGCTCTGGAGAAAAATTATGTATCACGATGCAGCATACTGAATACCTAACGGCTAACGGTGAAGAGTTAAGAGTCTCATGTTGTTTCAGGTAAAATGTACAAATATCCACGTACGTTTTCCCGTTAGGAACTGGACGAACTGGGTCAAAACTCGAAACTCCAAGTAACATGTGTAAATATTCCAAGCAAGGGAAAAGAAGAAAATAGAAAATCAACGGAAATAATGTACACATATGAGTTCATTTCAATTTTCAACCAGAAGAAAAGGAACTGGCCTGAGCTTGACGGATACTCTGTTTTGCATACAGAGAGTTGTGGAATAATAACGATTCATCACAATTGAACGACCATAGTACATCAGACACTCAATTTTCCAGATAAAAAAAGAATTACAGAAGTGGAGTTAATACGATCAAAATTCGAAACATTAACTAGTGATTATAATCATAATGAAGTTAGCTTCTGTGGAAAACATTAGTTTCATAGTGGTAACGGGTTTTTACATGCTTTCCATTGTGAATGGACTTCCCCGGCACACGCGATCACTAGATAAATTACAAGTAAGTAAAAAGTCGTGGATCCTTCTCTTTGTTTTTGTTTACAGCGTAGAAACTATTATAAGAAAAAGTTGAAAATTAGAAACTACACATAAAAGACAAGTAAAGTTCATTTTTTGTCTTTCAATAAATCTACAGGTACAAATAAAAGCTCATCACAATTCACTTGATGAGTTTTTAGAAAAGAGGCTAATGGCTGTAAAAACTCCAAGTGACGTCAACAATTCTGCTCCAGAGACTCATCCTATTGTGAGAGAGGAAGACAAAGAAGTCCAAGCACGACTTTTTGAATGGCTGAATAATATAATTGGATTTGGTCCGCCTCAAGAACATCATTGTTCGGAATCGGATGAAGAAGAGTACGATGACTATCATCACCATCATGGATTTGACTCTTCTGATCCGTATTATCATGACTCTTCTCATGCCTATTCTAACAGCATTGGACACTTTGATAGTCACGAACACGGCCATCATCATGGACCACATACGAGAAATGTAAAATTGGAAATTGGAGAGTAAAACTAGTGTGAACTATTTGGAGTATGGAGTGATGTTCTGTTATTATGTTATTTGTGAGTTACAACTACTGCTACTGAATTAATTTTCTGAACGATGTTCAACGCTTAATGTTTTTACTACCGAATAGCAAATAGTGAGCAAGTTGTACGTGAAATGTGAAATTACAAATAATTACAAATCTTTATCGATTGACTTTTTATTTATTTATTTACATTTTCTCTTGAACAAAATAAAATAGAGCATCCTATTATATTATATAGAATCTAATCAATAATCAAATGTTTTTACAGGAAGTAAGTAGAAAGTATTGTATAATTATTCAATGTTATATTCAACTTCAACATAATATACTTTAATGTTTTATTTCACGAGATACACAAAAATAGGTATGTGTCAGTTTTTGTCTGAGATCCTTAAAATTCTATAATGTAATGAGAGGGCAGGAAAAGAAATATGACTTTGATTGTTGGCACAAGATTTATAATTTACGTTCAGTAATTTATGTTCAGTTTTTTTCAGTGGCTGTAAAAATATATGGTATAATATAAACAGTACGCATGCGTGCACACACGTCGATCTCCCATATCTTTTTACCTTCATATTGTGAAAATATGTGCCAGGTTTAGTGTTACTTTTATAAAATGTACACAAATAGGTAATACACACAGTATTATATTATGTACAAAATTTTGGGTTTTTTCAATGTTCATCCTCTTCATTCTTCAATTTTAAATACGTAATAAAAATACTGGTTATGGTACAACTTGGGTATGGTAATAATTACTATTTAAGTATATTTTCCGTATTATATATTATTTGTATGTGTATACACAACCCCTTGTATAATATATAATACATATTAAATATATATGTGAGATTATCTATGAAAAACAATCTAAAGGAACTTTATAATTTATGCGCTACGATCGCAGAAAAAATAGAGCTGTGCACAGAAAAAATATTTTAACACTAAGAACTTTTTTTTCAATCAATACGTTAAAACTTTTTTCCTTCCTTTGCACAGCTCTATCCTCTAAAATTTAGTTCCAGAATCGCCGCTTGGTGTGAATTAAAAAGTTCCTTAAGCTCATTTTTCACAGATAACCTCACATATATGTACTCTGGATTCATAAATTATAAACTGGGAAACCATTCGCTGTTTGAAAACCTTCTGTTTTCTTAACACGTCAATAAAGTTAAAACTAAATTCTACATTCAGTTTTCAGTTTGATTCGATAATACTTTGTCCATCTGCAACACTACAATATAATTAGTAATTACCAAATATGATTTGTTATTTAAGTGTGTGTGGTGCACACGAAGTACTATGACTATTTTCTGTGTTGTAATATCGTTAGAATTGAGTTTTGAGGGATGCATTTCCTTTCACATGAGATCAGTTTCAATAAAAATGTAAAAGAATTCAGTAAACTAAAAAGCGCAAACACCGAATAGGAGAATCATAGTCTAATCTCTATAATATAATACTGTCAACTTTCAAATAATGACTGTTTGTATAATGTATAGTATATAATCTACATATAACATTTTGTACATATCACCATTCACATCACGATTCAACAATCTATCTTTCGTAGTGAAGTATACATAAAGACTAAATATATATACATATCCTAAATCCTAGGCATACCCTTTATATTTATAAATACATAAATATACATGAATTACACACGGCCTTCATATTGAACGTTGTAGTTTTTCCTACAAAATACTAATCACTTACTGCTTATAGGTAGAATATTATATATACATAAGATGGAATAATAATATTCACCGTACGTTTACTGTATAACGTACAACATAATATCAATACACGTTTCTATAAAACAATCTTACTGACTAGACCCAATATATTATGGACGTTATTATGACATTTGACGGCATCGTCCTGACTGGCAAACTTTCTTCAACTTTCATGCGTTCTCTTCTGACTCTTTTCCATGTATGAACTTTCTCCAGCCATATAGAAAAACAACTACCGAAAATACATGTACGGCATTTTGAGATTTGGGAATAAAACTTGGGACAACTAGACTCCATCCCAAGTCAATTGACCAAATAAATCGTATGTGTCATGTACCTTTTAAGGGTTACTTTTTCAGTCTTTGAGCTTTGAACTGAGCTGTTGTACCGGGTAACCCTTAAGGTTACATTAGCATGATTAATTTGGCAAATTTACTCAGTATGACGTCTAGTTTCATATCCAATCCTTAAAAATACCGCATATATTTTTTTGATAATCGTTCTTCTAAGTACATGGCTCGATCTATTCTTTCGTGCATTTACCCACACGTTATCAAACAAAATGGGGAAATAGTATGCTTGTGTATACTTTCCGTATTGTGAGAAGTATGCGTAAGCCGTAAGCATGCTATTTTCCCATTTTGATAGTCAGGGTATAACTTATAAACATATCTAGACGTGTGTTATGTTTTTATATTTTATATCATGTACGATCTATTAGAAGGTACTTGTAAATTTTTTCCAATTTTTAATATTATATGGTATTGTTTTTTTATCCATCCATATAATATAGTTGTATACAGCCTACGTACACATAAATCCTGTGTTTTCCTTTTTCTATATAAAGATGAAACATAATTTAAAATTTTAAATTCATCTAACACAAAGTTTGTTTCAAAATCTTTAAAATTTAAAAGTGCATTTAAGTACTAGTACTCCATTATAATTTATAATCCGGAATTTTAATCTCCATGTCAAATCTTGTACTAGTACGTTACTCATTACTTGTACTAGAGAGAAAGTTTTGTATTAGTATTACTTTTATTACGTTTTTTACGCGTTAAAAATTACTATCATCATTATTATTAGTAAAATAGGTACAATTTACTTTGTACGTCTAAATACTAAATACGTTTAAACAGCATGTGTTTATAGTTTATACACACTCGTCATATTCATGCCGAATTCCCTTTTGTATTTAAGTATATTAATCCTTCAAAAAAGTGCTTGTTTTCGTACTTTCATATAACACTATACGTAGAGAGTGAATTTGATTCGAATTACTCGAGTACTGCTCAAGTGAAGCTAATAATGTTTCATATTTCATATCATGGAGAAAATAGTCTGTGGAGTGTAAAATGTAAAAAGTATGTAGACCTACAGAAATTTCTACAAAATAGACACACACTCTTACGTATGAGGCATCTATAGTGTCTCTATATCTATATATCTACCATGTAGCTGTATTCTGCATTCTGCATGTCATATACATAATATTTTAAAATTTATAGACCTTGTTAGTTTTTGAGTTTTATAGGTTCTCACTCATCTTTCACTCTTTCTCTTTTTCTTTGAACTGTTTTTATTGCTTTGAAAAATATAGTGAAAGCAAAGCATTCATGGTAATATATTCATCAAATAAACGCTTGTTAGGAAGTTGAAGGAGAATAAATGAATGAATTATTCATGTAACTTCATCCTTTGCTGTTAAGCACATTTGTCTTTAGCTAAGTACTTTTTCTTTACCACAAAGTAAGAAGTAATACGGCTAGAAATTTAAAAGAGGATACTCTTTATATTTCAGACGCCAGGTGTGGTATGATGAACGAATTTATTATTACAACATTAAAAACGTTTTTACGTAGTATGTAGTATGTATCTACAACCTAAGTAATTGCAGATGGTGGGAAGGCTATAATATGAAATTCTCAAGTCACTGACTTAACATTTTAGTACTCTAAACTTAATTGTTAGTACCTAGTTAATAACTAGTTGTTTCGAGGGCAGAGACATGATGAAATTGAGTAGGATTGTTATTGTTATTAAGAATATTTGAACTTTTCACTGAATTTTTCACTTTGCTCCATACTGGTCCTTTTGCGAGGGATGGTCCGTGGACATTTTGTCTGGGTCCTTTCGCTAAATTAGGATTTGGGCCCTTTGGTTGATGCGTGGCGGTCCTACCAATCGTCTGAATATGATGCGTTCTAAGTAAAAATTAAAAACCACATGATTTTTAAAGTATTTCCAGTTCCTTTTTATTATTACTATACAAAATTACATGGTTGCTGTTAGTTTATATGTGGGTGCGTTTTAGGTTTTACTATGTACATACTTGTTGTATTCTGGATTGGGCCCTTTCGCCAATGAAGTGTTGGGACCTTTTGCACAACTACTGATTCCAGTATGAGATTTGCTGTCTTTGTCTTTGAGGCTGAATAAACTAGAGGGGTAAAATATGTATATTCGAGACGCTTTAAATAGAATCAACCGCTCGGAAAAGTCAAATCAAAAATTTCATTTTTGAGTTGATATTCGGATTCTCCATGTTGAAATTAGTTGATTTCGGTGGATGAAAAGTTTAAGAAACCCGCCCCTTGGGGGTGGGGCGGTTTTTGAGATTTCATTTCATGCAGAAGCAAAATAACTTTACGGACGCACAACTTTGACATTTTTCAACATTTTTGAGTTTTGTCAACGGATTCTAAAAGGATTTTTATTAACTTGGGGTAGAAGTTCTGT
Organism: Sminthurinus aureus; assembly: GCA_034698265.1. Classification (NCBI taxonomy): domain Eukaryota; kingdom Metazoa; phylum Arthropoda; class Collembola; order Symphypleona; family Katiannidae; genus Sminthurinus; species Sminthurinus aureus. The sequence goes on from JAQGBH010004955.1 coordinate 15,316, forward strand.
GTTTTTATGAAAAAGTTAAAAACACGCCTCTGTGTACGCGGTTTTGTAAACCCGCCAAAGTGAGTTTTATAAATGGCAGTACACATCTTATACACCGTGTATACACTGGGCATGTGATACATCAAAATGATCGTCC
>JAQGBH010004956.1:0-15450 GCA_034698265.1 Sminthurinus aureus
AACATTACATGTGGCCCACAAAAAATTACGTTCGACCCATAAAATGTTACATATGACCCACAAGTGAAAAAACACCTTTTGGCAAGTTTCCGCTCATTCAAAACTTTTTTTGTCTTTTCAGAATACTTCAGAATATGCTCGATGACTACAAATCCTATCGAGTTACATGGTACATGGGTAAAACGGAAAATTAAGTAGTTCACTTTATTTGATTTTTCTACTATCGCTCCATTTTCAAGCTACTTTATGAAACTTGAGCTCTTGCTTTTCCCCATTCAAGATATATAATTTCCATTGGATACGAATGACAATCAACAAAAACAAACAATAAATAAACAAATAAACAAAATTTTCTCGGATGGGAAAATAAAACTACAATTAGCTAAGACAAAGTTGAGGATTCTCATAGACTTTGGCATATGCACGGAGCGATTTCCTATTTTTTGGTGTATGGATCATGAAAATCCGTTCAGCCGTCCAGTATAAATAACAGAGCGTCTAATGCATTTAGAATGAGAGTCACAAAGTATCCTGCCCGCCGTATATTTAACAAAAGTTTTTAGGAAACGTGACAAGAAAACGCAGTAATTTTTAGATAATTTTTCAAGAGCTCAAGTTTCATAAAACAGCTTGAAAATGGAGCGATAGTAGAAAAATTAAGTGAAGTGAACTACTTAATTTTACATGTTACCCATGTTACATGTAATTCGACAGGATTTGTAACCATTGAGGATATTCTGAAGTATTCTGAAAAGACAAAAAAATTTTGAATGAGCGGAAACTTGTGTGAGGTGTTTTTTTAACTTGTGGGTCATATGTAACATTTTATGGGTCAACGTAATTTTTTGTGGGCCACATGTAATTTTTTGTGGGTCAAAATGTTATGGGTCATTTTGTAATTTTTTGTGGGTCGAATGTAATATTCTGTGGGTCGTTTTTTAATAAAAATGTTGTGGGTCAAATGTAATGTTTTGTGGGCCACATGTAATATTCTGTGGGTCAAAATGTTATGGGTCACTTTGTAATGTTCTGTGGGTCACTTGTAATGTTTTGTGGGTCGAAAATATTATAAGCCGAAAAATTCTGCGATGCATAGAAAGTGAAGATGGGGAAACCAGGGAACTCGAAAACGATAATTTTTGTGCTACGAATTTTAAATTTAATTCTTGAGTCTTGAATCATTCATGACGAGGATAAAATTATTTAGAAAGCAAGATTAGAAAAGAGGATGGAGTCAAATCGTTTCAGAGTATTTTTTAAGGCGAGAGAAGAGAAATGTTTTGATTTCTCACAATTACGAGAAATAATATCCAGTTTTATCTACATTTTGTTGGAAACAGAATAAAAATATTGCACGGCCCACTTTGGCTTACGCATGAATCATCGATTTTCCTGTGATTTTATAGATTTTAGTTTTGTTATAATAATTTATGTTTGATGACCATTTCATTGTCTTGTTATCTGGACTAATCATGGAAAATGGACAATGCAGAATGCATAAGTAAAAGAGAAAATAGCTAATCTTGGTCTTTCCACAGTAATCAAAATGGGATGATAAAATAAGGTTCAAGGCTCAAGTCTCAAAACAAGATTCTAAACTCAAGGAAAGGTTGTGACAGGAATTATGAACTGTCAAAAAACTATGGAAAATAAAACCACTAGAATCTAGAATATACATACAACATTATTGATTTTGACATTGAAAAGTGGCTGAATCTGTGATGTTCTCGACTGGAAAAGATGCAACTGAAAATCCATAATGCAAACAATAAATCCCAGATATAGAGATGAAAACAAGGATAAAGCTTGTTGTCTTAATTTAAATTGCACCAAACACCAAAAATTACTTTTTTATACATAAAATAATATACCGGGTTTTTTTTGAAGAGTTCCTGTATCTCTTATCCGTCTACTTGATCAAACTCTTTATGTTTTCAGTCTGACAAATTTTGCACAGTTTGAACGGTGGTTTTACATCCACCTCGAGCTTGTCAACATAGTCAAATTGGAGCGCATACTCGACAACTCTTCTGCCCAAGTCCATGACGTCGTTCCAGAAAACAAGGGCATGAAATTTCATCATCGCCTCCTCACACCCACAAAGAGTCATGACAAGCGACCGCGTTGCTGGGGTAAAATGGCCGATTTGCCTATCCGCAAACTCGGTGATGATTTCACTCTCCTCTGGCGTCTTGGCTGTTGCAGCGAGAATACAGAGAAGCGCCATTCCGACTTGTTCGACACAGGAATTTGTAAAAATTTCAGTGTGCTGTGGACAACAAGGCGCAAAGTTCATACCCTGCAAACGGGTGACTTCTCCTTTTAAAACCTTCAACCCCGATTCAATCAAGTCATCTTTTACTTGTACTTTAATTTGATCCGAGGGGAGATGAGACAAAACGTTCTTGACCCATTTTCGCGCCTGCTTGAAAACCTCAGACTCTTTGCTATCTGGCGTTGACAATTTTGGCGTGAGTTGAGCAAGTCCAAAAGTCCGCAGGCTATTTGAAAGGATGGTAAACGCCCTGTGATGTCCTTCGATCTAGGACAAAAAAATATACAAATTGAGGTCATTAATCTGGAACAAGTACATAATTTAAGAAATGAAAAACAACAAAACATTTGAGCCAAAGCTTTCCAATTACCAAATGCCAGAGCGTTGTACTACAGGTGATGATCCAGCCTTTGTCCCAGTGGAGTTGTTTCATGTATTTTGTGATCCAGGAGGCAACTTGGTAGCAGTCGGCATCGGACAGCCATGTAAAAACATTGGCGGACTCCCCTTCTCCTCTTTCTGAGAGGATGTCCGGAAGACATTGGTTCCACACACAAAAGCCAATGCCATAAATCGCACTTCCCGCGTCCGTCTTGGACCTCCCATAAATTCCACCGAAAAGACCGTAGTCCTGATACGCATTGGCAATGAGGATGATCCAACGATCTCCAGGGGTCTTGCGATCCCTGTTAATTCCAAGTGATCTTGTCTCCACAGGAGAAATTGGCGTTATCGTGATGGAGTCTAAAAGTCGGCGATGAAGTAGACTCAAACCTGTGAGTTTATCACAGCCCTTTGCTGCATGACCCCAGTTTTGGCTCGAGTCCTGAAGAACCATTAGATGGTCAACTATCCCAGTTTGATAGTCATATAGCCCAAAGATGGTTTCGTTGTAATCCCGGTGAAATTGGGTGTCCAGTCGAGTTGGTAGATCGTGGATCTCTGACCCTGGTCCTGATCGACTGGTCTTGTCAATTTGATTCTGGTCTTGATAGGCAAATGGCTTTCGTTCAGATCCCCCTTGACCTTGCCACCAGGAGACGCTGAGAAGTGGGAGTTCGGTCACATAGTGACGATAAGGTATCTGTCCCGCTACGATCTCATAAGGAAGACTCTCCCTGTTTAGTCTTTCCACATTCACTAAAGGACAGTGCAGGGGCATGTCTTTCTCAAATGGTGGTGACACTAGTTTGATCTTTTGGCTGCCTTTGCCTGTCCGATTTTGTGGTTGTGCTGGTGACTTCGGTGCCGTTGTCAAGGAAATGAGCCAACTGGCGCTTATGCTTGTAAGAACAAGAAGCGCATGACCACCTGCAAGACTGCCATAAAAATGGCATTCCGCTACTTTTCGCAGCGTTTCCACGATTGCTGACATGGTACGAAACGTTTCAGATTCCTGTGTAAATCCAACTGCAGCTGGTCTCTCTCCATTTCTTTTTTTAGAGGAAAGAATTCCATTGGTATCAGCTGGGACACCATTACCGCCGTCATTAGCCGTTATTCCCGCCATTTTGTTGTAGTCACAGTAGACACATGACCCTTTAACATGAGCGCAGTAGCAGGCGTACGAGCAACAATCTCGCAACATGGCAGTCCAAATCCGAGTTACCAAGGCTACCAACCGATCCTCCTTCTCTTGACTGGGGTCCAATATGAAGTCGTACAGTGCTACGGTTTGTGCATTAAAAAGGGTGGCCAGCTCATCTCCGCTCGCGAGCTGAATGGGTAACCGAACTCCACGATATTCATCTTGCCTCGTGTCGAAAGCAGAAAATGGCTTCAATTTTTGGACTCGTTTGCCCTCTTGTTCCACAGCTGCTAGCCAAACTGGACATTTTAAGAGAAACTTGTAAAAGTCGGACGGGGGTCCCGATTTTGTTACGACTTTTTCCACATTGATTCCAGCAAGTTTTCCCTTGACCTCAAATATTCCATGTTCTTTTTCCACTTTGCCTCTAATTGTGGCAACAGATGTATAAACCTCTGGATCTGGAGCCACAAACTTTCTACCATTGCAATCCATTCTTTGGCCTTTCCGTTGGTTTTGAGAGACTAAAAATAACAAAAGTCTTCATGTTATTTAAATCTACTAGCTTAAAACATGTAAAACGTAAAACGGACGCATTTTTGCTCGGCCACCACTTTTTTGACAAGGCATTTTTCCCCGTCAAGTATAATTAACCTTTAATCACTTTGTATGACCTCTAAAAACCAATGGATTTTCTTTTTTTGGCAGAGTTGTTATTGTGTATTTAGCTGGCGAGGCCGGTGGCGCCACCAGCCCCAAATTGTAATTAGGCCTGTCAAAAAATTTCGAAGCCTTCTAGCAAAAGCAAAAGCTTAGAAATTTTTCTCAAGGTCGCAGTACATATGTGTAGGATAAAACAGGCAAAATTTTAGGGCTAATCCCATGCCCATTAGGCGTACCTGGCAAATCAAAAGATCAAAAGAGAGCGGAGATTTAAATGAAAAAAGCGTGTAAAAAGCACATTGAAAATAAATTATGAACTGTCCACGTTTGCAAGTATACAAAAACTGTTGTACCCGTTTCTGAAAATTTCGCTCCAACTCTTGTATTATATTACTTTTGCTCGAGATCAAAAATATCTTACCGTAAAAAAGTAAGTTCAAAGCTGCTTCAAAGTTAGCTGATGCTCAGTCAAAATTGAAGGTTTTTGAAATGGCAACGAATCTCTTTGAGTGCCAAAGTTTTCTGCTCATGAACCAGGAATTGAGCAATAGACCAAAAAACTCAATGGCAACGGAAAAAGTCACGGTTGCATGGAGAATGGAGATATGCCATTGTGTTGGGCACGTTTTTGCACAGACCAAGGACACGATGATGAACGAACGGGAAGCGTGGATCCGTATGCAGTTAAATGTCAAAGAAAACATTACTTTACGATATTTTAAACGTTTACCCACGCACCAACAGCCACGTGTTTAGCATGCGATTAGCATGAACGGGAAAGAAAACATAAATCCAAAAATGTACAAACATACTAAAACTGGAACATTCCGAAAGAACGTGCCCGGTTGTGAAGACAGCGTGATATTTTATAACCTATACACGTGAATAAATCATTAAATTAAACGGTGCGCACATGAAACGAAGCAAAACCAAAACTGGCAGTATCGTCAAATGAAACAGGATAGGAACAAATAAGTAAAATATGTAACGCAACAAAGAGCGATTTGTTATTTATCTTTATAAAATGAAGGGCAAACTTCCACATGCACTTTTAGTTTGAACGCAAGCATGAATTTGGGGTTTCTTAAGTTTGAAGGAGCAGGCGTTGACTAATTTGTTTCAAAAAGATGTTGCTGTGGGAGTAAGCTAAGAAATTGGGATGATCATGTTTTTTCAGCTGTTTTTTGTCTGAACATTCATGTCAGCATTTTTAGCTGCCGTACTTCATGCGCTTTGACGAATTAAAACGGAGACGTCTGCAGTCTACGTCGACGTCGAATGCTAAAGTTATCTTGAAATTCTTCCGTGTTGAGTGTAATGCTAACTCTTGCCTGAACATTTTGAATAACAATAAGAAGATATATCTGAGATACAAAAAATTAAACGGAATGCAGCGCGTGATTAAACAAGAAAACTTGCATTTGGTTGATATTTTATTTACTTCTCTGAAAGCGTCTATTCGCTCCTGGATCCTGGATGAATAAGATTTTTCCAAAGGTGAGTAAGCTGACTAATTTCTGCATCCAGGGCATACAAAACGCAAGTTGGCTGAAGACAGATCCAATACGGTTTAGCCTAGAACCAAAATGATGTTTTACAAAGCTTCCAATGAGTTGCATCCAACCTCCAACTGCTCAAAACTTTCCGAGATTTCTGATTTTGTAGGCCAATATGCATTTCTCTTTGCCTTCAGCGACATGCAAAGGCGCAAATTTTGCGCGGCTAAATACTTTTCTCGAACGAGGGCAGAAAGTAGAACGAGTTGAGTAATCATTTGGCCTTAATTATTTACAGCAATTTGTATCCCGTTTATCTATTAGCTGACGGAATATGCTTCAGGCAACATTGAGAATTTTCGAAAAATATTGAAGCCTCACCTACTATTAAAATGTGGCGCCATTTTACATCCTCTTGTACCTTCGGCGCTTCTAAAGTCAGATTAAAGCCTAGCAAGAATCTTTTATACTTAGCCGAGCGCCGCATTGCTCTATTTTTCGATGCAAACGTCTGTGTTTGAGAAAAATGCGTAAAGCCCATTTTTCGAGGACCGCAGCAAAATAAGCCACTTTGGGATGAACAGCGCTTAGTCTGAGGGTAGAACCAAAATAGTCTAGTTTTGAATAAAAATGCCTTATTTTGACTTGCGGCAAAATGAGCTAATTCTGGATGAAAATCACTTATTTTGATGACAGCAGGAAACTAAACTATTTTTCTAAATATTATTTTTGAAGCGTATCAAAAAATGGCGATTTCGAAGAAACTGAGTAACAATTTAGAGAACAATATTTTCAGTCCATTTTTATTTTGATCTGTGTTTTGTTTTTGGAGCTGAAAAAATCAAATGGTGAAAAGCCAACACAGTGAACCGATTTTTGTACAAACATTGAAATTTATTCACGTTGAGGTAATAAAAATTGCGCCAGACTTTGAGTTGAAGGTGACTGCAGTCTTTAGTTACTTTATCTGATCGTTTTCATTTTGAATTTTGATGCTGAAACAGAAAAAAAATTCAAATAAAACATGTCAAAAACGTCGAAACCAATTGCATCTAAAAATTATGAAGATACAATGCAAAAGGGTGAATTTCATTGACAAAATTTAAGAGAAGGAAATTCCCATTCAGTTTTTTTCTTTTGATTCTGTTCGTTATTCAGAATAAGAGAATCGGAAGCCAGATCTTGTGTTTGACTTGTCAGAGTGGAAAAAGAAAATAAACGGCTCTTCCTCTTGCCCCACAAAAACTTTGTCCGACCACGAACCTTCACCATTGAACCTATTTCCCGTTACATTAAAAAAAAGTCATCATAATATTTTGAATTCTAATGTTCCAACTACTCATAAAAATCACTAAGCAACTTAAAGTTTTCTGGGTGGGCAAATTACCGAAATTGTGCAGTTGGTTTTGGTGTGAGTGACGTGATGTGCATCCAGTCATATCCTTTTTCTGTGTCGACGGATTTCACGTCCAGCTTCAGTTTTCCATGACGACTGCCCGGTTTCACAACGATGAAACTTCGGTCATCATTCGTGTAGTTGGTGGCGGGAGACGGAGGATACTTAAATTCTTGAATAGAATTTGCGTCAGCAGTGAGTGCCAAATATTTCACTGGCTTCTGCATCTCGTTTTTGCCCGTTTCTTTGAGGCGGATGTGAAACCCCGAGTTTGGGGCGGACGAAGTTGTGCGGAAATAAACAACCGTAAAAGGGTCTTCAATCAAGTAACTATTATCTTTAACAAGTCTGCAATCATTACAAAGACAGTTAAAACTAACACTAAACAGAGGTACATAGTTGAAGATAAAGAACAATTATGAATTAATGAGCAAGAAAAAATCAAAGGAAAACCCCTATTATTATTTACATGTTTTTCCAGCTGGAGCCGTTTATTTTGAAATCAAAGATGCCGTAAAGATTGCTATCGTCTGAGCTGAAGGAAGCTCGTGGATTGGTGTAGACGTAAGTATCTATGAAACTTCCCCGACTGCTCGCGACCACCCACACGCAAACGGATTTCTGACCACGGAGATCCGCTGGAACTTTGTACAAAAGCTCCTGCTCTCCTTCCAACTGAATGAATCCACCACACGCCGCTATTTTTTAAACATGGAAAAGTAGATTACACAAAATGTTGCTCATTTTTCTATTTTGTACCAAGAAAATTCAAAAGGACGGAGGAAAAAATGAAGACCTGGTTTTGGTGCCATTATTTCAGAATACTCCATTTTGAATCCTTGTCCTTCAAGCGATTTATCTGACTGAAAATAAAATACAAGGGGCTGGTCTTCCAGTCCCTCCAAAATTTGCTCAGTCCAGCTACCGTTCCAGCGTCCGGTATACCTATTTTTAAATTTCAATTATTTATTTGTTATTTTAAAAAACCACTTTTATCGATTGTATCAGCAATTTTTTCCTTGGTTTGTTTTTCCGGGTTAACCTTTTAATATTTTTTGGGGTTATTTTGTAAGTACTGACTTCGAGCCAGTCATGCTTTTCTTCCGTATCTACAAAGGTAAAGTTGACCCAGATTTTTGTTCCCGACTTTTGAGGTTTGAGGATTAAAAAGGTCCGTTCATTACTGGAGTAGTTTGAGGCTCCAGATTTTTCAGAGACCGCTGATGGATATGAAAATTCCCGGGTTTCTCCCACTTTCAAGCCTGCAGTTAGTATTGTGATCAGTTTGACATTCAGTCGCTCCGTGATGTCACTTTTGGTGATCAAATCCTTGAGTTTTAGGTGAAATCCTGCGTTTGAAGCTGATGAGTTTGTTCGGTAGTACACGGTCATGAATGGAGCCTCCACAATCTTTGGTTTTCCTACTTGATTTCTTTTGAGCAAATTGAAAAGCAAAGAATGTACGCATTACAATTCAACACTTAATCCACAGATGCATCGCAAAAACCGCAGAACAATTAGATACAATTAGATACAACAATGATTGTTGGGTGCTCACATGGTTCTGTAAAAACTGTTGCTGACTGTGTAGTTGTAATCGGTGTAGATTACATCTGACTCGGGATTGAATTGAGCTGATGGATCGTCCAAAATCGTTGCTTCAATCGAAGCGTCAGCGTCTTTTCGCCCTGTTGAAACAATCCAGACGCAGATCGAATCCCGTTGGCGTTGGCTCTCGTTTGATGGAACTTTGTACACAATTTTATGCTCTTGGTCAAGATTGATGAATCCGCCACAAGAAGCTGAAAATATAGAAAATTTAGAAAATATGAAGCATTTCCTAATCAACTGTATTAAAAAATCAGTGGATTTGAAAACATATGGGATTTGGGCTCACTCGTTGTTGCAGTTTCTAGCGTTGCAGGGCAGTTCATCTCATCCGTTCCGTCTGAGCAATCCTCATCGTTGTCACATTTCACATCCACGTGGTAGCACCCGCCGGTGATGCATGGCAAATGATTTTCCTTACAGGGCTTTTCCGCTCGATTCTCCTGGATCCAGTCGTAAAAATGACTGATCTCCGTAAATCCTCCGGACGTGTTTGATCGTGTACAATCTGTAGCCCCAAGAGAAACAATTCCCACCAAAAGATTCCCGATCGAGTTGCCCAAAGGGTAATTTTGAAGCACAAGCGGCCCTCCAGAATCTCCGCTGCAAGTACGAATATTTGGATTCAGTGTACACAAAATACCGGTGTAAACTGTAAACTTCCATCTTTTCATCCGCACCAGACAATCAGATGGCGAGAGGATTGAGACGTCCCCCTTTTGAAGAATGTTGGCAGCGCCACTTTCATTTAAAGTCTTTCCCCAGCCGCTGATAACTGCCGTTTGGTCTTGGAAAAAATAAAGAAAACTCCCATGATTTAACTACAAACTACTAAAAAACTAGGAAAATGTGTTTATGAATTTTAAATATTTACTTGTGAATTCTTTGGCGGGAAAGTGCGAAAGCCAAACGCCACGAGCATTTTTATTGGATTTAACGTTTTCCATGTGTAAAACGGCAATGTCATTTCCGTTTCTGAAACTCGTGTAGTTCGGGTGAATGATGATTTTCTTTAGGGGCAAAACTTGTTCTTTTTGTTCAACCATGTCCAACCGAACTTCTCCAGCCACGACACGATGTCGACTGGCGTCTTTTGAATTATCGAAACAGTGAGCTGCAGTTATGGCTGTTGTTTCGTCCAGGATCACGGCGCCACAAATGTGGTTCCATTTGCTGTCATCTGTTGGATCGTCGTAGAATCGAAGGCTCAACTGATATGGAATCGGACCACTGTCGGTTCCATTGAAAATTTGTTTTCCTGCTCCGCCGTATTCAAATATTCACATGTTTGAAAAAAAAAAAAAACAAACTCCCTCAAATTTGTGCTGAAATCTGAAATACACAATTGCACAGCTGAGAAAAGAAAAGGTGGAAAAAGGAAGCTTACCCACAGGATAATCGGCAACCACATCATCCAAGTCCTGTGCCCCCACTTCGTAGTCATCATCATCGGCGCCATCGTCATCACCTGAAATCACAATCCTAGTTTATTATTTAGTTGGTGTGCAGACTGCAAACGCCTCTAGAAATTAAAACTTAAATTACGGAAACATTTTGCTTTGTCCATTTTTACATTTTTCTTGACTCACTTGATCTTTTGGTTTTGGTTGTAGAGGAGGCTGACTGAATCCATTTTGAATAACTTGATACATTCGTGTAGATTTGTCCATTTTCCCCGGTATTTTCAGGCAAGGCGGCGAGAATTCCACAGAGAAATTGTCCACCTTCCGCAGCCGAACAGATCAAACTGCTTCCCGGGAGAATTTTTGAACAATTTTTACCACTGGTTGGAGAAAGTTTTTTATCAACAGTGGAATTGGCAGGAAGTAGACACAACTGGTCACTTTCAATCGCAGTTGCTGAGCATCGAGAAGGCTCTGAGATTTTCAAGGAAGAAAGAACCAAATCTTCTCTGCATAAACGTCCACTAAAATCTATAAAAAAGATTACCAATTTGTAAGCCTGTTGATTGTTGACTGCCGATGTAATTTTTCATGGATTTAAACGTTTGGCGACGGTTTTTAGTATTTTTTTTAATAATTTTTGTTTCATACTCGTCGATGTTGGCTTTTTCAAAATTGGTATAATTTTGGCCGTTGAGTTGACATTTAAGTCGAGATCTTGGTCGAGGACAAGAATCGCAAGGTCGTTTTCTGAACTGGAATTTGTAAAGTCGGGGTGAAAAATTATTTGATCAATGTTTCTGATTTGTTCCTCCTCCAGTTTCGCTCCTTTTGTCTTGATAGTAAATTTTTTTCCATAGAGACAACTCGCGAGGGTAAGGATGAGATAGGAGGAAATTATTGTGCCGACACAACATTCAAGATTCCCACCGGAACCGTCAAAGAGCGACACCTCGTGACTCCAACTCCAACTCGAGGGAATCAAATCCATCTCTAATTTCAAATACGGATCAAATCCAAAGTTTCATTCGTTGTCACAAATCGCAAATTACAAATGAATTTAGACTGTAGACTGCGGGCTGAATTTGGTTGTTCACAATTGAGTTCCGCGCGTCGTGATGAATTAGGGGAATGCGGGGCATAAATCCGCAGGGGCAAAAATCCGCACTCAACCTTTTTTGATTTTTTTCCAAAAGTACTGGATCAAAAAAATTGAAACTTTTATCCTTTGAACTTCGTTTACTGTGCCATGGAATAAGGTCATTCAGAAGCCTCAGAAACGGCGTTTAGTATGTTTAAAAATTCAAAACAAAAAAAGTATGTTTTTCACTCAGTTTACCGTGCAAAACAAAAAACATGAGTTGGGAGAATCAACACCATAAAAAAATGGCTGAGCCGAAAAATCTCAAATAATTCACAGCAAGTCTCCACATATGGATAAACATTGCCACCTGCTTGGATTTGCTGTGACATTCCGGGTTTCCAAATGGTGACCCGGAGAAAATCAGAAAACAGTTTAACATTATCAGGGGCAAAAATCCGCATGCTTTCAATCGCGTTTTTCTCAACCTACAGGCGACTTCCCAGATTTCGGTGATAATAGCAATCATCTACTTCCATTGTACTTTAATCTTGTGGAGATAAAACATTTTTAGATTGCGAATTGACATGGCGGCAGAGGAAAGTGTGAGGAGACGTTTTTTCTTTCAAAAAACTACCTTTGAAAAATCACTGAAAAATTACTGATAAACTACTGAAGTGTCTAATTTTTTGATACAGATGTGTTAAGCACATTACTGTCAACTAATTTTGACGAACAGCTTTTGATGAATACAGAAGACAACGCCAGAAAAAATTCTTGAAAAGTGCGGACTTTTGCCCCACACAATGCTAAGAAACTTGACTTTTTCAGTCCCCCCTCCCACAACGAAGGGGTGACTCATAAAATCATAGAATACCATATTCTGGTAGCCAAAAATACGTAGTTTTATGCTACATTGCCAGCGTCTATACATAACTTCTCAGTTAGTTGTAATTAAATGAAGTTTAAAATGCGGATTTATGCCCCGCAATCCCCTACATGTGCAATGTGCATGTGGGTCTTGTTACTTGTTACAAATTCTCTAACCAACAGCCAACAAACAACAAACCGCAATTTATTCACCAGATAATTGTGTTAATGTTTTGTATTTTGTGTTACTTTGTATTGGAAATAATAAATTATGCCAAATTCTAATGTGTAACTACATGTGTTTGATGTATGTGTGAATTGTGAATTGCGAATAGTGCTACAGCTTTTAGACATTACGCATTCTTATTATTCTCATTATTATATTGTTATTGTTAGTATTCAGAAATTTCACTCACATACTACATACTACATACATTATTACATGTAAATAGTAAATATGCAGAGCGTAGGGTGTACGGTGTACAATGTAGAGATTCTATTCTCGATCATTTAAATCAGATTTCAGCTCCCAGAAATCAAAAGGAAACCATAATGTACGTGATAAAAATGCCCAAGACACTAGACACAAGACATAATAACTAAGTCCACTTGTGTAACTTCACACAGATTGTACACCAGATACATATACAATTACTCCCGTTCTGATTATTATTATTATTATTACTATGACCATCATCATCATTATAATCATCACCATTGTTGTTACGTATGTATTACATTATTATTCATTCTTCAAGTATTTCATACGCATAAATATTTCGTAATATTTATATTTCAGATTTCAGAGTAGGAAAGGAAGTTCCTCATTTTTTTCGTACTAGTTTTCTCTTGATACTTGATTCTTGATACTTTCACAGTTGAATCGATGCCTTGTGCCCAGTAGCTAAAGTAATAATAATAGTAAAGTAATGGCTAATAGCAAAATGCTGTTTACTATTTTTGCTATTTACACCTCACATGTATCGTGTATAGTATGTTGGAGCTACATACATATGATAATACAGGAGTTTAATTTTTATGTGCATTTGTTGTTTTGTATTTGTAGATACTAGATACTAGATATACAGATACATTTTATATCTAACAAGAGACAAACTGACGGATATGGATAAAAATGCAAGTTGAAATTGAAAATTATATCCTGTGGACTTTGTGTAATGCGGAATTGTTCCCTTTGCGTGTTTATAGTTTATATAGTTACTATTTTACACTGTGTAACGTATAATTTATAGTGTATAACGTGTCTCTAGTCTGTAGCATGTAAATAAGTATACATATAAAATCAGTCAGTTATTTTGCACTCATTCCTCCTCACACTCACTCTCATTCTGAAGACTAAAATCTCCCAACTCCCAGCACATAACCCATAACACATAACACAAGATCCAACATCAGGACGGATAATTACTTAATAAGTTATTTTTTCCTTTTGGGCATTTACCATTTAGCAATTTTGTCAATTAGCTCTTCAGATTGCTTCCTAGACAGAGACAGCAAAAGAGGCAGAGGCAGAGGAAAAGGAAATTCATTCCTCTCTGACTCTTTCTCACATGCATTTAAAACGCATGATATATAAATAAATGTCTATCATGTATGTAGCATGTAAACTTTGCCACTCTCTATTATTTATCTTCTGGGCACTACAAACATATTATAAGGAATTCTTTTCAATTATCAATACCTGTATAATATATTATGTATGTACTTCATGCTATATACATATATAAGACTCGCAAAAGTAAAAGTGCAAACATTATAATATGTATTCTTTCAAATGTTATTTGAGCAGTCACACGAAGCGGATTAAGCTAAGAATAAATGACACTTTAAAGGATGGTCATTACATACTACATACAAACTACAAACACGGACTACGGACATGCTTATAGAATGTAGGATAAATGAAAGAATGATGTGGGATGGTAGGAAAATGAACGCTAATAAATTATTTGTATGTCTAATGTCTAATACTTCATACGCATCTAATAAAGTAGATGGTTTGTGGATAATTAATATACTCTTTTGATTATGATATTTAATATTATTTATGTGTCTTGAGTCTCGAGTGTAGAGTGTAGAGTGTGGTAAAGTAAGTGATATGAGCTGTGCTGTCTTGCTGTGTTGCTGTGTGGATCAGGAATTAATAGCCACTTCTTTACTTTATCCTCTACACTCTATACAAAATAAAAGCCACTATGCAATTCAAAACGCATTTGCATTGTTCAACTTTTGTTTTCCGTCTTAATACTCTACTCCCAGGTAGTCTCTCAAGTCTCAAGTTAGTTATTCTCTGTAACTTGAGTTTGAGTTGTAATTTGTTCGTACTAAGTTTTGAGTATTGAGTACTGAGTACCAGCTGTGATTGAAACTAAAGAGAGCACACTGTACAAAAAACACTTTAGTCTTTAGTATAATGCTATTTATTTATTTATTTATCTATTATTTTCATAGAGTGTTGAGCATTAACTTTAGACAAAAGGAGAATAAGAGGATAATACACACTGCACACTCATCTGAGACTTCACATATGAATAGCACTCGTGTTTGCTTTGCTTTGCTTGGTCTACTGTCTACATATCATAATCACATCAACTCATATCACAAAATAAAAACAGAAATTCATCCTTTCTTTCTTTTCCATTTTTTCCCATCGTTAGTTCCACTTCTGAAGACTCTCCTTGTTTTGTTTTGTCTTGTTTTGTCTTGTCTTGCTACAATACGCACAACTCACAACAGCAACAAAAGAGAGTGAGTTGTCTATTCATGGAATAATTAACTAGACTTGGTGAACACTATGTATAGTTTATAGTTTACCGCTCTTGTACATGAAATGGATTATGAATTATGAACTTTGTTATTTTACGCACAGTTTTGTTTTTTCCTGCTCTTAAGCACACATGCACTTGTGTAGAACGTACATGTACAGAATTTTTTAATTTGTGGACAATGAGCATAAACTTTTAAATGTCTAATAAAACCAAAAGTATGTGAAGTGCACGTAACACGCAGACATTTCATTCCAATAAATAATAAATCATATACTTCTCTAAAGCAACAATTCTGTCTGTGTGTTTGTGAGTCCGAAAAGTGGTCGAAAAAAAGGTCGAAG
>JAQGBH010004957.1:0-15448 GCA_034698265.1 Sminthurinus aureus
TGCATAAAATGGGAAATATGTATACATTTCAGGTGTTTTTCATGTATACATATTTCCCATACATTTCAATACATGAAGGTTGGTGTGGGCATACTTGTGTATAAAGTTGTTTAATGCTTTATTATTCAGAGATCTTTTGTTAATGAATCTCTTCTTATCGTAGTAGATATATACAAGTATGTATTTTAAAAGAATATACTATATTATACAAGGCGTATTCTATTATGCAAAATAATAAACAACCATGTATTTAACTTGTAATCATAAATCATAATAATATTATAGCAATATCAAAATATGAACAAAATATATGTTCTCGGTTCTCGCCTCTCTATTTTGATTAAATTTTCAACTACAAACGTAGTTTCTACCATAATATTAATCATTTAGATGTAAATATATTTATATACACAACAAAATTATTATGTACCTATATTTAGTGAATTGTTAAGACTGTTCGCTTTTATCAAAGAAGTATATACTTAGTTAGTATTTAGTACGTATTAAATTCCAGACGTTATACCATTATACATATATGTTATATATATATATACCAGATTCCATGTCTTGCAAAAGTAAAATAAAGTAGCCTTAATAATAATCAGAACAGCTAGGTATTACAAAAATGAGTATACATATATATGCACAAACGAAACAATAACTAAAGTTCAATCAAGAAAGTGATATTATATAATATTATGCCTTGTAATATTTGGTGAAGCTGAAAAACAAAACATGTGTACAATTAATGTGCGTAGTCAATGTAATATTTTTATACGTATTGACTTTGTGTAAGATTTTTTCATTTCATTTTTACATTATAAAATGGTTTTTCCTATATTCAACAATAATATGTGCAACTTTCAAACTTTTATTATTATTATTCACTTTCATTTTTTTTTATCTTCATTTATTTTCGAGACTTTTGTTTGTTTATCTTTTTACTATCAGATTTAGCAAAGAACTTTCCATAAAATCTTCTACAAGTATTACAAAATGTAAAACCTAATAATTGTGATCTATATTCTGTATCATCGTAATAATATCCTCCTCCAATCTTTGTAATCCTTTCAAATACATAAATAACAAACAGAAGTAGTGAATGAATCAAAATATTCGTAAAAATGTGTATACACATAACCATACACCTAAAAAATTACATGTGCAACGATTTATCAAGATAGAAAACAAAGTCATATTATGTAAAATGAAAAATTGAATGTTTTAATACTTTTTTTTATTGAAAGCTTTTGGGAGAGCAAAAAAAGTTTATTCTCAAATTTATTATCTTTGCTGTTTTTTTGTAATATATTTTAATGCGATCATTTTTTGTAATATATTTTAATGCGATCATTTTAAACATTTTGTAATCAAATTCGTATACTTGTAGGAAATGAAAAGGTACATTTTACTTTTACTTGTATTTAATACTTAATATTTATTTAAACATGATGTGATTTGATTTTTTTACAACTATGGGATATTGTTTCTGGCATAGGCATATGCTTTTTTTTAAATAAAGTGCATATATGCTTTTTTTTATACTTAAAATATTTTATAAATATATAGTTAATGCAGGATTCATTGTGTTTTTCTTTAAATGGTTTTGTACATGATTCAAATAGAAACAACATAATATACATTTCGTTGTTTTCGGATATCCATGTTATATTCATTGTACATAGTACACTTCGCATTATATATTATTAGCTATTACCTATGAATAAAATTTGCACATATATACGATCATTGATCAATTAGATCAATATTTAAGAGTACTATTATTGTTTTGTTGGTTATCTCATTTAAGTTTATCGTGAACACATATGTTTTGAGATAGTGAAAATAAATAAATAATGCTAACTACACATATTTTTAGCTTTAAATCTTATCAATCTTATCGTGAAATGATAGTAGGACTTTAAGATATATAACTATTCTATTCTATAAAAATGCAATTAGACTATACTTTGCTACATATACATGTTATTTATTATGCTGCAAGCAATGACAATAGTATAAATATCACTATTCAGTATCTATGTATAAATATCATGCATAATTTACTGTATATACTGTAAGTATTAGGTTACTCATTATTATATAATAATGTAGGTCGAATATGCTACAGAAATGGAATGTACTGTTTTTTACCTTTTACAATAACATAATAATTAATAATAATAATATTTGTTTTTGGATCCAACTTTTGATCTCTTTAGTCATACAAGTAATCCTGTACAGTTAACAAGTACCTAAAGTTTTATGTTTATCTATATATACATATATTTTTTTATATATGGCAAAAACCGATTTTATAAGTCGATGATAGAATCTCGGTATTTTGGAGTACTTCCAGCTGCTTTCAATTTAGCTTCCATTTTAGAAATCATTTGTTGCATCCTCTTGATCTATTGAGGAACAAAAATGGTAAAATTCATAGAGAATGTAATATTATTATACAACATATATGTAGTATTAGAATGCGTGATTGAAAAAATTTGATAGTATGCATATTTCATGTATACATACACATGTAGAACAATTGGTTTTACCTCAGCTTCTTTTTGTTGTAACAATTCTTGAGGGGAATCTGAAGATGAATCTCGTTTTAATTTACTTCTTTCTCTTTCTCGAGAAGTACCATTAGATATTTGGGCGATGGCTTTGGCTCGGAAATTTTCATAGTGAAGATCTTGTGTTGTTTCTACGAATGAAATTAGAAGAAAAAAAATCAATACGACCATTTAACTTTCTACGTATATACTTTCTCCATGATTATAGAAATTTATAAATGACAAAATGTTATAATATATTCTGGGTGGTTTTATCTGCTTGAATAGCACAGAGTAATAAAAAAATCTTTACCTTTTAGATCATGCATATGAGATTGAATTAACATTGTCCGTAGTTTAGAAAAGTCACTATGACTAGGATTTTCAACTAAAATATTTTAAAGAGAAAAAGTTCCAAAACAAAAATTAGAATCAAATTAAAAAAGATACGATTATTTTCTAAAAGTTTTAATGTTTTGGTTGAAAGTTACACAAGAAATTTTACGGGAACTTGCAAACCTTCTACTATACCCCACGGATATTGTCTTCCTTTTACTTTTCTCCCAGCTACTTCAACAAAGGTGTCAGCAGAGGCTACAGCAAAGGGAATGGCTGCTTTTAATTCTCTATCTTGTCTTTTAAATTCCTCGTCTTCTTCTTCATCACATTCGGGGAACTGATAAATCTAAAATGTTACAATATTATACATAATATTAAATTTAATTCTAAATGACTAGAAATAAGAAATACTATGTACAATGTAAGTACATGTTTTCTAATTTTCCGTTGTTTCTTACTTGAAGTTGATTAACTCTGAGATCATCTAAAATGTGGTCTTTCATTTTTCGAATTTCACTTGGTGTCAGTGTATCTGCTTTTGCAATGACGGGAATGACATTAACCCTACTTTGGAGACTCCTTAATACTTCTATATCCAACTGCCTTAATCTATGTATAATATAAACAAAATTACAGGGTGCTTTTAGCATACATTTATAAATTATTTTAGCTTCATACAAGAAGTCAACGAGTTATTATGAAATATAAAATATATGCTTCAGATATATATATATACAAGCCATGGAATTTATCAAACTAACCCATGGCCATAAGGTGGAACAAAATATAGACAACAATGGACCCGAGTATCTTGAATATGCTTTCGATTGAGTCCACTTTCCGCTTGAAAGTACTGTTGAAATTGTTCATCAATGTAGTCTGTACATGCTTTCCAAGAGTCCTCACAGTTGATGGAATCACCAAATCCAGGGGTGTCGACTACTGTTAACCTCAATTTGACTCCTAAAAGTAATCATAAATGGATTTCACAATATGTATGTAGATCGTAGGTTGAAAGAAAAACCAGTGAATCTCCCTCAAATTTCTCAGAACAAAAAAATTGAGATTCTCACCCCTCTCTTCGATTTCAATAGTATGTTTTTGAATGGACGTTGTTCTTTTCAGAAGGTCTGAAACATTTGGAATTTTTCGATTTTGATAGAAATCTGCTAGGAAAAGACTGTTGACTAGGGTTGATTTTCCCAGACCGGATTCTCCAATTACCAGCAGAGTGAAATCAAATCCTTTTTTGACACTTTTTCGGTGAACTTGCTCCGGTAGCGTGGCGAAACCTATGAGCCGCTCGTTCTGTTTTATTATTGAAGAAAAAAAAACAAACTTTATTAAATACTTACTCAATACTAAAAAATATACATTGCATTCATGACTCAGGATAAATAAAATAGAAAGAAAATATTTATTTGTATTGATAAAATAGTATTAAAAAATTCAAAGGTCAACAAATCGAAAAAAAAAACTCCGTAGAGAAGTACATTCATCACTGATGTCCAACATCAGTTCTTTGATTGGAGAGAGAAAATAAAAAATTCCTTTGTGACATCTCTTTTCCACTTTCGGGTGTATATTGTATACGTTTTAAGATCGTTTAAATAAAAGCCACAGAGTGAAACGAACCGTAACTTCCAGATTTCATGTACTTGGAACGTTAAGAGCATCCTTTCTGCATGCTACATACATTATTTACTAATATTACACATGCACACAAATACTAGAGACAAGGCACATGTGTATTTTATGTTGTATATGTAAAAGCAAGTTATACATTATACATTATTATATGTTCAGCATATTATTCCTCTAGTTTCATTTTTGAGTGCAGCATGTATAAATTGTAACTTGAGACTTGAGATAGCACACAAATATATGCATTCACTCTTTACTTAAGTGTTATGATCTACCATAAATTAGTTTGTTTCTTTTCTTGCTGCAATGATGAAAAGCAGAGGGGTAAGTCGAAGATGACGACGACTAAGAAGAACAAGAAGAATCCTTTAAGACACAAGACAGTATTACATTAAAATCTTTGAAAATCATTTTCTTGTTCAACGACTAAAATAACACAGCAGAGCTGAGAAATTACACAAGTAAATTCAAGTAATACAAGTACTTTATATACAGTGTGCTGTGTACTCAATGTACTCATCTATTCAAATGCTAATGATAAACGTCAAAAATTGCTGTCTCCTCTTCTTTCCGTACACCAAAACAACAACCCTATATTTGTGTGTATATATATACAAATTTCCTTTTCTATCTGATCCAGTGGTAATTATCATGAGGTCAAGAGTCAAAAGATGAAGGAAAAAAATAAACATGCTTGTACATTCTACATTCTACATCATGTAATGGAACTGTTGAATATGTATACCTATGCATACAATTAGTACGTTTATACTTTATGCATATATTTTATACGGTGAATGGAATGCTTATTTGCATGAGTTGCACACCAACAACATGGTAAAAAAGTATAGCACATACCACACCAGCTTCAAAGAACATGAAAACGAAAATTTATGATCATAACACAAAATTTTGTCTTTTGTCGTTTACTATCCAGCATACTGAAACCAAGTAAACTAATAAAAGATTCTACATCCTACACACATTGTAAATACAAAATATTGTGTATCAGTATGTTTAGGCCCATTAGAAGTCCGGTGAAATTTGAACAAGCGCAAGTGTAATTGATTATTGATAGTGTCCCATTGCCCATCTGGCGGATCAACTTTCTCCGAGATGTGTAAAAATAAGCAATAAGCATCAAATGAATCAAGTATCAAGTTCATACTTAATACAACTGTCAAAAGATTGTAAATGTGCTGAATTTTGCCACATGATTCATCAGTGCAAAATACTTTGAAGAAAAAATGTTCACTGAAACATGGGTGAAAGAAACATGATGATTCTGTTAGTAAAATTGAGTTTTCCATACTTCATGCATACTGTAATGTCATAATAAGTTAGAACCTCTTTCTGTTGCTTCAATTAATTCCTATTACATTTTTATGAAATTTTCTAAAGTCATGGAGAGGAACAAAGTTGATGGAATGTTTTATCAGGGCTTATAATCTTAGATGTTAGATGTTAGATCTCAGTGTGCTTTTATTTCCAATATCTCCTAAAGGGCATACAGTTTCTTCTTCCTGCATTTTGCAATTAAGTTTATTAAATATACACACTGTACACACGCATGACGTATACCAGTGTACACTGTGAATTAAATATACGGTTTAGGCAAATTGTTCCTTTCAAAGTTTGTGTTTTATGATTTTATGAAGTATACTATGGACTAGGTTCCATGTTCCATGAGTACGAACTACGAACAACAACCCATGTAAAAGCGACAGTAAACTGTGTACTACTTACATGCATGCACAATGTAGATTGTACATGCATGACGTGAGCAAAAAAATAAATAAAGATGAACTAGTTGTTGCTTTGGTTGTATTAGCCATAATTTAAGTTCCAGGAGATTGCTGTGAGTGCGTGTATTACATTCATGAATCATGAATGAGATTATATTATGTTATGTATCATGAATGGAAATTCCTGTATGGACTAAACTAAACGGACCAAACACTAACAACTAAACAGTTCAGTATCCTCTCGTTTCTCGTTCCAACTCTCGATGATCAGAGTTTTTCTCTCATCTCTCATGTTTCAGGCAATGTAGCTCATTGCTCATATCAGAAAATTTTCATGTACAAATACATCATGCGTATTTTAAATACATGAATCAGGCACTCCACATATCACATAAATACATACGTACTATAATCAACAATCAACAATCAAAAATAATACATAATATACAAATGAAAAATCTAATACCAACGTACGCTTGGAGTTAACTTGGAGTATGGAGTATAATCATGTATATTGTATAATGTATATACCTATATTATTATATTCCTGCTGTCCTTTTCTGCTGCTATTCCTTTGATCTTCAAATTTGATACAAAAATATGGGTTGGTCACAATTCTCTCGCTCTCTCCTTCGCTATGTTGTACGTACATATATCATATGTGCATAAAGATGATAATAACAATAATAATGATATGATGGGTGGATCTCTGATTCCAAAGTATTTTTTTCGTTTTCATTTTGAAAATATAGCCACAACAAAAACCATGCAGATGAGAAAATATACACCATGTTTAAGACACAAAACAAACTTTCAACGACCTTAACCTCTGAATCTAAATAAGAATAACCTCTGTGTGCATTTGGTTGCATAAAAAATCACAACAAAACATAGACACAACGCGCAGAGCAAGTACACGTGTTGTTAGTTGTTAGTTACACTGCCGACTGTTGTCATTGCAAAACTCAATAAAAATATCGTTTCTCATGGTTCGTGGATAAAACTCATGAAATTGTGTCAATATACACCGTAACAAGTAAACGATCAAGTGCGTTTGTGATTTGAGATTTGAGATGTCAGAGAAAAAACCAAAAGTAAAATATAAACATTTTGAAGAAAGAAACTCCTAATCTGAATGTTTGAATGTTTGTCTAAAAATATATTAGAAATAAAGTGTAGTGTGTAGTAAGAATTTAAATTTGAAATAAAAACAACACAACATAAATAAACTGTAAAGTAAAAGGTAGAGAAAAGACACTAACGAATAAATGAACGAAATAAACAAATAATGAAATAATTATTTCTTACCTCTTTTCCTGTTCGTGGTAAGGTTTTTGCACGGTAGGCATCAGAAAATTTGAATTCGGCAGGAGGACAAGAAAGACAAAACACATCAGGAATTGAGTCCATGATGAGATTATGAGTACTTTTACTAGTCGTCACACTGCTCATGGGCCTATTATCTACGAGAATATTACTACTAATACGATGTGGTTGTTGAAGTTGGACTTGGACTTGAGGCTGTTGTTGTTGAGAATTTCGCAGAGTTACAGAGGATGGATAGTAAGGTTGACTGTAGTAAGAAGAGGAGGAAGATAAAGAGGGTGATAAAGTCTCGTGAATTTGATACTGAGGACGTTGATGTTGTTGCTGCTGCTGTTGCTGTTGTCCCAAAGTTTGGGTGCTTTTGGGTGGGACAGTTATTACATCTTGAGCTCTTTGGCCGTAGGATGAAGAAGAATAGGATGAAGCTGCTGGGATACTCGTGTAAGATGTAGATTTGGATGTTGACGTAGCTACAGGTAAGCCTGTACTACCCATTCCAGGGGTGTAACGTGATGGCTTACTCGGCATTTGACTACTACTACTACCAATACCACTACCTGCATTGGCTGCACTTGTCAAATTCGATGAAGTTAAACCACTAGTACTAGTAGTAGTACCACCAAGATTTAATGTTGATGGCCTGTCTCTTTCACTGGCCAGTTGTGAGGGCTTCCCATAAGTTCGGGAATAATACGGTGAAGTGTAACCATACATGATTGCCTGATTATTATATTAGTCAATTTTACAATTCCAAATCCAAATCACCACTAATTTTATTCTCTTTAATTTCTCTTGAAACTTGAAATTCGAAACACTTTGTTGTATTATGAATATTTTTGTGAACAATAATGAAACGGATTCACTTTGGATTATTTAAAACCATAAGAATAGTTTCTAAATACGTAAAAACGGTCTAGAAACTAGAATCTAGTATATGTGGAACTATTTTTCAAGAAAAAAACAAAATTCAGCAATCTCTTTTTTATACTGATAGAATCCAATAGAAGGATGACGATGTTTGTTTTCAGGTTGAGATTCTAAGAGAAACTGAAACTTCTCTCTCCCTTGAAACAACTCTGAGTCAAAAAGAAAAATCCTCTTAATAAGTTTCAAGAACCAATTTCATGGATAAATGTCAGTGGCTGACATTTGAGAACACACATTGGTTTCCTCAATGTTAGCCCATCTCCTATCTCCCATCGCCCATTATATTTGAATATATACACACTTGAACGTGGATCTGGATATGAATATGGATTATGGATACATTCACCATGTATTTATACGTACTTCAAACATTACTACTGGATCTGTCTGTCATACTTCATGCCTAAAACATTTATATACATTCATGCATACAAATTGTATATCACACTGCTTATTACTACCTTACTTATGACTTGTTCCTTGCTCACTTTTACTTTTACACTTTACGTAGATAAAATGTAGACAGTAGACACTAGACACGCTTCTCTGTCTCTTGCTTTCTTATCTCTTTGTAATATTTGATGTGATATGTATCTATCTATCATCTATCAGTTTTTACTTTTCACATATTTACATACTATTTTTTCCGTTTTCCTTAACACACCACACATCATACACACTAAACACTGTAATAATATTTTGGTTAGATAATGCAGATTGCCTCTTTTCCGCTTTGTTTCTCCATTCTCTACTGAGGATGTTTCTTCTACAGTTTTTACGGAAAGTCAAATACGCAATGAAAACAAACCTTTTACTATAGCTTACATAATACATACACTGTAGTACATGTTTACATGTATCGTGTGTATAGACTTTCTGATGTGGACATGTGTGTAGTGTGTACACTGTACACTATGTATGTACTTTCTTATTAATTTTCACAGTATTCTACTCGGAAGACGTGTCCAAAAAATTAGGAACCAAAATCATAGCTAAAAACTTTCTTTCAGTGTAGTGTATAATGTGCACGTATTATGCACGCTGTACAAAGTACAATGTGCATAATATTGCATCTTATATGATAACAGTCTACATTCTGGATTCGAAGTAGATTCTTGGTACTACTTTTATATAAATACGTAGAATACAAAAGGAACATCCCTAAGGAATAGGAAATCAAATTTTTTTTTAGGTAGCATCATATTATTATTCCAGACAGAGTCGAGAGACGGAAGAGAGAAAGGGCAATAGGCTGTATTCTGTATTGTATGTTTATGTTACACAATATATTATATGTAAACCGTAGTATTATGAATATAGTTGTTCCTCTAACACAAAATCAAATGGCAAGTTTTTGTAAAATTTATGAGTTAGCTCTCCATCCTACCATGTAACCGCGTCCCAAACTACTACAGATATTCAATGTGTACAACTTACAGTGTAAAGACTACACATTACACATTCTTCTCCCACTGTCATTATTATTGCTATTATGATGGGCGTTTGAAACTTGTCAAACTATGGACATATGAATCTGAATATGGATAGACGATAGATACACTTGACTTGATACTTGATGCTAGAGGTTTGAGATTTGAGATGAGCCTAGATGTACTTTTGGCACTTGACTGTAGCATGTAGACTATATAGTGACTACCTACTATATATACAGATAGTGTTACAGGTTACAATTTTATTATGCCATTTCACTTTTCCATTTTGGTCGGTGTCGGTGGAGTTTAAATGGATACGCTTTTTGTTACATCAATAATAGATGTAATGATTTTCATTTTTCATGCATGCAATACCTAATACCTAATATATCGAATACACAGCTGGAAGGAGCTGCTTCTCATTTTTTTCAGTATACAGATGTACTTATGGTAAGCACGGACCATTAACCAGTATAATATATCTCTGCTTAATTTCTAATCATTACAGTTGCACATTCCTTCATGAACTAAATACATAATACATACAGTGTACGGCATAACTAGGTGGAAGAGGAACCGTGTACAGTAGAAAAATGAGCAGTGGTAAATACTAAATACAGAAACAGCCAGAAAACCTGTTCCATGTTCCATCCTCTATTCGCCTTGACTGAAAATCGACACTCACATTATTCTTTTCAGCACATCGTCATCTAACCATAATTTTTTTTGAATGTTCAAGTATCGAGTATTGAGTATTGAGTATACACAAAAACAGTGAAATATATGGCATTCATTTGTTATAATAATTGTTCGTTTTTCAGTACCAAAATAGATACGCCCTAAATTTTTCTCGATGCACTGTGCACTGCATTTATAATGCACACTACACACTACACAAAGAAAATCCAGTAAAAGTCCTGAAGGAGCCTTTTTCCTACTGATTTTGTTCTTGTTCTCCCTTAAGATGTAAATTAATGGAGAGTCGACATACACACTATACACCATACACATTTTACGCATGTAACTTTGTTAGTTCCCGAGCAACATTTGCTCTTTAAAAAATCATTTGCCCTTTCTTTCCAGCAATTTTCGTCTCATCATGTGATAAATATAAACTAAACTTTAAGAAAAATCCAAATATCTGTACAAAGTACAAAGTACAATGGGCAGAGCCAGAGCTGTAGAATAATATCAAGTTTAAACAAGTAGCTATATACAATAGGTACGATACTGATAATGATACTGACTATAGCTACATGAATTATTATCATGCAGCTCATAAATTAATGAGATGCATAAAAAAGAAAATCTTCTACCATCAGTTTTACACCACCCCTTCTCCCATTTCTCCCATTGCCCATAGCCTGTATTTAGCCCTGGCATTGTACGTAGGATCCAATTAATTGAATCGGAATCAAAGGAATGGAGAACAATTGAATTGATTTCATACTTCGTAGTAGTAGGGGGTGTGTTGGGTATAGGGTGTAATAGGTTTTTAGCACGGGGAATTGTTTTAGAATGTTAATATTTCTCGTAGTATAACAAGACTTTGAGCAGTAAAACGACAAGTGCAGTAACTTAAGTGTTTGTGGTAAAAATAATTATGCAAATCGTAATGGTAAATTTAAGATACAATGAACAACACATAATAATATGGACAGATAATGTTAGAGATAATGATTTAGTACCTGGTGAATCCATTTGACCGTCAAACGATGGGAGACGGGATACTCCAAGTTCAGAGTCAAGAGTCCAAAACAACTAGTCCGAATATAGACAAAATGAACAAAATATACAGATACTTACGACGAGCCGACAGTGGCACGAGTAGTAAAACGGATTCCTCTGTCCAAGATGAAATTGTGTCTGCAACTGTGCGTACTATGTATTGAGCATTAAGTAAGAATAAAACAAAAGTATTTTAATGAGGAAGGTCCACCCACACATAAAAATACACATTACACACAACACAACATGTACGTTATACGTTATGCGTTCCCATTTCACATGGAGATATGTAATACCTCAATGTGTTTGTAATCTAGAAACTAGAAACTGTACTAGACCTGTCAATACAGAATGTCAGAATACAGAGTACAGAACACAGGGATGCATAATGCATAGCTCAAGTATGCACCCATATAGGTGCATGTTACATATTTATACGCACTCAAAGATTCATGTATCGTTTTATTTTTATTTTTTGTTACAGTGTAAATAGTAAATAGTAAGTACAGAACTATTATGTATTCAAAATTCAAACCTCAGAGTTTAAGTTGATGGTTGAAGGTAGTCTCGTTCTCAGAACACTTAAAAGTTCTGATACAGGTATTTTCCTCGTCAATCACGACAGAAGAACATCCGGTACAATGTGTGGGGAAAAAAACAACATCAGCTGTAAATCACGTCGAACTGCTATTCACTTTTACTTTCACTACCAATAACTTTGTACCTATCTATAAAAGTATCTAATATGTATTTGGTGGTAAAAAATGTAAAATGTAATAGCTTTAGTATACTTTCATGTAAATGTGTACTCATGTAACTACATATTATATTTTAATACTAAAAGAAAGGGACACCGGTACTCGTAATACATGTAGCATGTAGCAGGTACAACTTCCAGAAAACGAATAATCACAAATCCTCACTGCTCACAATTTACATTTTATATGCGTAAAATGTTTAGATAATCTAGATTTAATATGAATATTTCTTTAATGAGAATAACATTAAAAAATTCAACTCTAATCGTTAAACAAAATATCCTGCAATTATTGTCACACTAATAATTATTGTGTTCTACTATGCTGATTGGTGATGATTTCAAGAAAATATTATATTTAAGTTGACAAGCCTAAAACTTGGATGGTAAACAAAACTAAGAAACAGTGACCGAGACGAGAAAAGCGTCAATTATAAATAGTTTGTAAGTTTGTAGTTTTCAACATGATCTGTTTTGGTTTTTATCCCTCCCGTTGTTGGTTCAAAATCGGGGAGAGAAAAAAAGAGAGAGAGACATAGAGGCCTCGAGTACAGTCAAGCTTTTTTATCGATCTGTTTCTGTTCGCTGTTCGCATATGTATATATGTACACATGTATATTATGTACTATGTACAATGTACAGCGTTGTTCTTGTCTCGTTGGGGTGCGTTCTTAAATGCGTGTGCATGGAAATCCACAATAATAAACCCTCCAAACACATACGTAGTGTTTCGGGTCGTGAATATTAGGTAATGTGTGCTTGTACATGTACATATTGTACGTCCCCACTCCCCACATACCACATACATATACACAGTTTTAAAGAAGGTTCAAAAGCTATCACTTATCACGTAGTATCGTACGAGAATATAGAAATAGACATGTATATTGTATGTATATATCTTTCCCCCCTTTTGTGGATGAGAAGATAGAGTCATATTCACGCATACAATGTGTAATGTGTAGTAGGAGTCATAAACTTTAATATATTTACTAATATTACATGGGGATACATACATATATATATACATAATATATGTCTATAATAGAAGAACCCGGGTTCCCATTACAATTACAATTCACTTGCTGCTCGTTGCTCCTTCATTTTCATTCTTCAAAGGGAAAGAGTGAAAGAATATATATAATATTATGTACTATTTACAATCCGAAATCTGAACAGTAGCTACTGGAAACTAAAGGCACCCATCTATACATAGCACAAAGTATGTGTACGCATGAAATATGTATCCTCATTATAATACAATGTACACATATTATACACATGTCTCGTGTCGCACATTATGATTATTATTAATATTAGTAGTATGTAGTAGTAGACTGAACTTGTCTCCCTTATGTTTCCTACTTAGCATTTTACTAAGTATGCAATGCATATAGAGATTATACGAGGGGATGAATGAATCATGTTCATGCTATTGAAGATATAGACGACAGAACTGAAAAATTACATGCTAAAAACAAAGTACTACTGTACTGGTGAGAAGTACTACTTTGGCACTACTCTGGAATCATGGAGCTTGGAGGTTACTACTAATACTACTTTTTACTGTCATCGTTTTAAATGCTGAATATTAAAAAAGCATCAAAAAACTTATATATGCAAGTTTATTATACTTGAAAAAATAGAAGTGTGAAGAAGAGAATATTTTAGAATTTTGGTGCAAATATTAATTAAAATATGTAGTTATGAATGCCTAAGGTAACGCGTACTGTGAATCAGATTGTTGGCTCTTAGAGTGAATGAATACATTTGACGTAAGTTAGTTGAAATTATAATCGTAATATTCTTAACAAAAATGGTTTAATTTTATTAAGTATAATGACTACATATTGAGAAAAAAAGGGACTTACTATAACAAGTTATTATTACACATCAAAAGGATATAAATAAACATGTTTTCCAACAGTATTTTGTACTTTACAAAATTCTATATTTCCCATTTATTTGAAACATTCAAAAATCCTAAGTCGTCTTCTATTCTTTTAGCTCTTTTCAAATTCTTTGAACTGGCTTCAACTCTCATTGCATCCCACCATTTTTGACTTTTCTTCAGTTCTTTCGCATATCCGCTTTCTTGCTCCTGTAATAATAATAGTAATAATTATTGTAATAAAATCGGTTTAAATTGTCAGCTTTCAAACTGTAATACTCGCATGTCATACTTACTTATATATACGGTAAATGAATGTCATCATGAAAAATAATCATGCATTTACTTTAATGCCTACATAATACAATACTTCCATATTTGTCGTTCAGTAAACGTAGTGTCTTATAAACATAATAAAATGACAAATCAAACTTTTTACGAATCTTACCACAGTTAAATAAGGATGACGAAGATAAAATAAATTTTGTTCCTCTAGTTGAAGCCTTTTCGTGTAGCTCTCTAAAACTGGTAGCGTGATACGATGTGGTCTACGATGTTTTCTGTTTAAAGAATAAAATTATTATTACTATACTTTCATTAGTTCATTTTAGTCATTGATTGGATCAACATAATATATAAATAACATAATTTTTATGTAGAAATCCCATTATAAATCAAAATTTTATCTTTTATCTAAATTTTTTACCCATTCCATTGGAAACCCTGAAATTTCCTTCCTCCTCCACCAGCAGACCGACCAAAAGTCAATAAACACGATGTTAAATGCATGCTTCTGTTTAATTATACTCTTCAATTACTTAACTACACTCATTTAAAATGCACCAAACATTTAACTAAAGTTAACTAACTAAATCCAAATTTTTTTTCCTGAATCGACCAATTTCGAAACATCATGTACAAATGCAAGGAGATCTAGTCTTTCCAAAACAACACGAATAAATAAATCAAAAAAATCTAGGGAAAAAAATAAATAATGATTGTGTTTTGTGTTTTGTGTTCAGTGAGAAAAATATGTGGGGTTATCTATGAAAAACAATCTAAAGGAACTTTATAATTTATGCGCTGCGATCGTAGAAAAAATA